>PVLD010033036.1:0-14058 GCA_004027595.1 Dinomys branickii
AGAACTTGAAGACAGCATGGCAGCTTATGAGCGTGAAAGGAAGAATCTCATGATATCATCAAAGACACAAGAAAAGTCAATCCAACAGCTGCAAGATGAGGCAAAACGTAACAATATTCTAATTATAGGAGTGTGTGAAACAGCAGGAGATCTCACAAACGATATAAAAGGAATATTTGATGAAATAATAGCAGAAAATTTCCCAAAACAAGGTAAAAGATACTGAAGTTCAGTTAAGCGAGGCATATAGAACCCCAGTGATCCATAATCCAAAGAAAAACACACACAGGCATATAATAATCAAAATCCCAGATATCCAGCAAAAGAACACTTTTAAAATTTTTGATGAAGGGAAAATTAGTATAAGATTCTTTGAATTCAAAACACATTAAATAAAATCAAAGGAACTGATTTGACAAAGGACAAGAAAATTGCTATTTTTAAAATGTAACAACATACCTCTGAGTAAACCTGTTCATTAATGTCTTCATATTATATTATTGGTTTTCAATCTAAGTAAAATTATCAGATTAAAATTTGCCTTTAACTGCTCTTAAAATGCAGGAAATTGGTAAGATAATGGGTGAGGAATACCAGGAAACAATTGCATTTCCCAGTCTCTGATTCCATGCTTTATTTCTCCACTCTCTTTTTATGAAAGTACTAAATATGGAGAACCTATATAGAAGCACAGGTAAGGAAATCAAATAATATTAAAACAATATGAAATTTTATGACCTCAGAATAATCACTATGAATAATTTAGGGTCATCTAAAACTTTTCAATAAAAATATAGTCATTTAGATAATTACTATTCTGTAATAAACACTTCCACTTTTATATTAGAATATTTTTCTCCTTACCTGAATGTAAACTTAAGTCAACATTTTGGATGACTGCGTGGGATTTATGTTTTATATGTAGGTACACAATGCATTAGAACAATTTCCTGTTGTATAGCATCCATTTATGTTGTTATTAATTCTTCATCATTTATGAACAATGCTGTCACAATTATTTTTATCAGTTTTTCAAAATAGAAGTAGTGCATGAGCTTTCTTATTTATCCATATCCTCAGCAACACTTGTTATTACCTTTTTCATTATAGCCAATCTGATGGATATGGAATGATATCTCATTGATTTTAATTGCCATTTTCCTGATAGTGAAATTGAGATTTTTCTTTCTATTTATTGGCCATTTATACATCTTTATTTGGAGAAACCTCTATTAAAGCTTCACCCATTTTTAAATTGCATTATTTATCTTTTGAGTTGAAAGAGTTCTTTATATATTACAAATGCAAGTTTCTTACCAGATACCTGACTTAAAAACATTTCTTCCAACCTGTGGGTTGTCTTTTCTTGAAGGTGACCTTTCAGATATGGATGATTTTAATTTTGATAATATCAGGCACATTTAGCTATCCTATTTCTGTTTTTATTTTGTTACTTGAGCATTTGATGTCATAGCTTATATGTATGCCTATGTTTTCTTCAAATAATTCTATAGTTTTGGTCTTACATTTAAGTCTTTGTTTCATTTTGAGTTAATTTTTATATTCGTATTTGAATCAGTCTTTTATATATGTTGGGGTTTATGGTGCCCACTCCAATTTTTTCCATGTGGATATCCAATATCTCAACATATTTGTTAAAAAGACTGTTCTTTCCTCTCTTGAACTGTCTGGCATCCCTGTGGAGAATAATTTGACTATACATGTGAAGGCTCATTTCTGGACTCTCAGTTATCAATATGCTTATCTTTATGCTAGTATAACATTTTGTCCATTATTTTTGCTCTTGAAATAAGTTTTAAAATCAGGATATATAACTCATCCAACTATGGTATTCTTGAAGATGGTTTTGGCTATTCTGGATCTCTTGTGTTGCTACATAAATTTTAGGATAAGCTTACTAAACTCTGAAAAAAGCTAGCTGAGATTTTTATAGGAATTTCATTGAATCTGTGGATGAATTTAAGGAGTACTGCCATCTTCAGGATATTAAATCTTTTATTCTGAAATGGTAAAGTGTCTTTCCACTTGCTTCCATCCTTTTAATTTCTCAAAGCAATAGTTTATATTTTTCAGATTATAAATTTTATACTTCCTTTGTTAAATTTGTTCCTAATTAGCTTATCATTTTGATGCTATTGTAAATGGAATTGTTTTCTTATAGAGACTTAATTTTAATGGAAATTTTCAGAAAAGGCCTTGTGTTCGAACTTCAGGTTGATACTTTGCAAGTCATAAATCATTAGAAACACTTGAATGTCCCAACTCTACTTTATCCATTGCAGAGTATTGCTCAGGGAAAACAATGTCTTGTCACATCTAAAAGACTTGGTACACTCCCAACTACTAAGGATGTCATTCTCAATTACTTTGTTTGCACAGCAGCTAATCTACTGATTCAGGAAAAATGTGAGATCTGTGATGACCTTTTTCATTCAAGCCTTATCCAAAACTCTCCAGAGATCTCTCAAGGCATGCCAGGTTTCCTCATATTCCTTAAGGAAATAAATCTAAAAGAATAGAATATCTCGGTCTAATGAGGCTAGCCCTGTGTATTCTGTATGTTGTCATCAAGTGTGGTATAAACTCAAACTCACACCCTCTCACCACAAACTGTTCTGTGAAATTTTCTTTTGGTTAATAGGAAACGGAGTAAGTGAAAAAGGAAAGGGTTGCTTAACATCTCTAACTTTTTCTGCAATGGATGTGACAATACCTCTCTAAACAGGTCTAACAATATCTCATTAAAGAGCAAGTAGACAAGGAACGATGGGAGTATCTATATTCTCCTTAAGGCAAATTAATCCCCTTCCTGGAGGTACTGATTTAGGGCACCCTTACACTATAAAGGGATGCTGTTATTAGAGAAGAGGAAGGGAACAAGAGGGGGGAGGCTATAAGGGCAGGTAATGGGAGGTGGATAGGAGCGAAATATATGCAGTGAAATCCCTTTTCCCAAAATGTGAAGCTAAGGCCAAGGGCAGAGCAAGGGAGTGATGCGAAGGTAAAAATAATCAAAGCATGCTATGTACATGTATGAATCTGCATGAAATCAACTGATGTGTATAACCCATAAAAGGGTGACAAATAGAAATAATTACTGCACCAAGCATTAACCATTTAATTTTCTTACTCAGTTTGTTTGTGATCATGGTTAATGAATGGAAGAAGAAACAACAAAAGAAAAACAAAACAAAACAGTCACTGGCATTGGGTGGTTATGTAAGACTAGTTTAGAATTTGAAGAGATTCCAAGAATGAAAAGAATTATAGGTTAGCCTTGCAAATTGTCAGCTGCCCTAGGCCAAACATGATTTATGTGTGCAGTAAAGGGTTCAGTTTGTTTCTTGTTCTGCCCTAGGATTCCATCTCTCTTCCACTAGCTGTGACATTCCCCTTCTATACACATAAACTCATCCCTGTCACCAGCAACTTTGAAAGAGAAAAGAAGTGTTTTAAAATATTTAAATTCTAGTAAATTTTGTATGCTTATTTTAAAAAAATGGCCTGACTGGGTTTTTCTAATAAACTATAAACTGGCAGTTTTTGTTGCTTTTTATCAGAGAGAAAAATATTTTCCTAAACACAAGAGAACGAGATCATGATTTATTTCTTGACAATGGAAAATACATTCTTCATCAAAATCTGTAACTTATGTCTTTCTCTGGAATAAATAGTTATTGAAACAGAGTATCTGCAATTTTTTACATCTTTGCTATATAATTCTCCTTGTTAGGGGCCCCTTTGGAACTGAAATGCCCTATATTCTTAATGACTTGGAGAGCCATATTTATCTTTCTAGTTTCATCCCTGTTGAAATCCCAGTAGAGAGAATGGCCTATTGTTACATTTCCACTGAAAATTGTACACCTGATATTTCAGGATATATAATAATTAAGTGAGTAGCAAGACTCCTGAGTAACTGCAAAATGATTTGACAGTGATCGACAAAGTGCATTAACCCTATGCGTTAGATCTAACAGCTTCCAATCTATGAGGAAAAAGTGCTAGCACTCAGTGAAAAATATTAGATGGAGGTGGGCATACTGACATTATTATGGGTTACAGAGAACCAGGCAATAACATTATTAAAGATGTTATTTTATGCCATTTCTAAATGTCTCTTAACTGCAAACAGTAATTGAGAACTGAGAATTTAAAGTGATTGGTGATGCTTGTCTTGTTTTTGTGACACTTGTCATGCATCATTATCCTAGTCTAAAGCATACATACCTCTTTTGATCCAGTATTGGGTAGGTGGTGGTGTTCATGTTATTTTGTTTTGTAAATACAGTTTCTTGTGAGAAATGCATGGTTCTTTACTGAGAACATGCACACTTTAAAATACTGGGATAAAAAAAAGTCAAGGATGGTTAGAATTAGCAACCAGGTGAGTAGCCTTTTCAAACTGATGCTCAATCCATACAGACTTTTCCCCAATAGTCCCTGCAAGCCTGTTTATTTCCACTCTCCATTGGAAAGCATACTTCTGACTTCATTTTCTTAAGGTCTCAGCTAATGAAATTTTGGTAGGCTTGTATGATTTTGTCTAAAAAGCAAAACATGACCTTGGACCTTGTCTACATTTTAATAATTAGAACAGAAGCTCATAGTTGTAACCTTTTCTGCTATAAAGATGAGAACATTGCTCAATTGATATTCCAAACAATGAATAGAACACTTCCCTTCCTATGTTGTATATAGGAGTCAGATATTAAGCTATTAAGATATTGAGCTAACATGGAGGAGTTGATGAAAAACCCTTTCCCAAAGCCATTTCTCTTTTAATTTTGTGAACAGAAATGTTGCTACTCAGTTACAAGGAGCTACTAGTTTTAAGAATGAAATTAGCCTGATAATTACATCGCTGTAGAATAACATTCTTAATATTTGTCCATACAGATGTCACTTATTACTAAAATCAGCAATGACCAGCTTTGAATTTTCTCTTCTGAGCATATCATTGTTTGTTAAAAGTTCAGTTTAAATATACTTTCCTTATAGAGTAGAGTCTTTAAAGAAATTCAAACAATTAATATAGGGACCACAGGACAACACTCCTTTTACTTCTTGATGCCTAAAGAAAGAGAAATAGACTAAAAAATGATCTAGGCATAAAACTGAATACTAGGCTCAGACGTCTCTAAGCTCAGTTATGCTACTAACCAGTCACAATCTTGGATAATCAAACTTAAATCTGTAATGGGAGAGAGTTTTAGTTTGGCTTTGTCATCTGTGGTCTCATGGCCTAACAAGGGATGAAAATGTACTTTGTCAGCAGTAAAACATCATTTGTAGTTAAAAAGATTTAAATATGAAGCTACCCATTGGTGATAAAGACATTAGAAATCAAGAACACTTCACAAGAAACATGATATTCTATGACTACGATATTCTTCTATAAATCAATGGTTCCAACTCTAGTTGGATAAATGGAACCTCTAAAACACACTAATACCTGGGCCTCACCATTAGTGACTCTCATGTCATTTGTGTAGGGTGGGATTTAAACATGTGGGTTTTTAACAACTCCCTAGGCAATTCTGAAGAGATGTCCAGTTCAGGATACAGTGCAAAGTATTGTGGAATAAGGACTTTGGGATGTCTTGCTCTCGTTCACACTTTATACTCCTTGTTTATCTTAAATCCTCTGAAAGCTCTACTGGACCCAGTTAGAGAAGGTGAAATATTGGGATAAGATTAGAATACCCATATGTGATATACCACCTTAAGCTGTGTGACTTTGGGCAGTTCCTGACTATGTTGATGGCAATAATGGTATAATAGTTAGAATGTTTTGTGTATTGAGTGTAGACTAATAATCAGACATTTTAAACCTATCTGGTCGCCAACAAAAACCTAAAGTGGACATTAGTATCTTGTTTTACAATAGAGGAAACAGGCTTAATCATATTAAATGATTTACAATGATTTTTCATATTTGAAAAATGGGTATAACAATAATCTGTCATAAGTAATAATGATATAGAATCCTGTACATGAAAGCAAGTTGTAAACTAAGTCATTGTTCATAAATTTAGCCAACAGGGCTGGGGATATAGCTCAGTGGCACAAGCGTCTGCCTGGCAAATGCATGGTCCTGAGTTTGATTCCCACTACCAAAGCAATAAAAATAAAATTAATATAACTTCAGCAAACATACAGTGGTGTAGGAAAACATGAGATTTAATCTTAGATTTCAGTTTCTTTCTTAGTTCTGTCTTCATAATAGCATGGCAACCTTAGGCAGTTTGCTTAGCATCTTTTTAACTGTTTTTTCAAACTATAGAGTGGAAATATTAACATCTGTTTTTGTAGGATTGTTGTAGATTACAGATAATGTACTTAAAGAGCAAAGAACAGTGCCTAGCACTACAGCTCAATAAAAGTAACTGTTTTTATTTAAAACTGTTTACATTTCAACTCATCAAGTAGTTTCTACTCCAAGATGAAGCACTATTAAATCTGGAACTTTCTTTGTGTCTTTGTAGTTAGTGTTGTAGTTTGAGCTAGTATGTCCCTCAGAAGCCTCATGTGTTCAGAGGAGGGGCTTGTGGATGGTAAGTGAATTACAGGGATGCTATGCCTGACTTGCTGTTAGGAGGTAGGGCCTGGTTGGAGGTGGGGCCTGGTAAGAGGTGGGTCACTGGGGGTGTGACATACAGGGGTAGATCTTCCTTCCCAGCTCCTGGCTCACTCTCTGCTTCTTGACAGTCATGATGTGAGCAGTTTTCCTCTGCAAGATCCTTCCACGGTGCCTTCTTGCCTTGGAGCCAATGGACCGGGTCCTCTGAAAACTATGAGCCAAAACAAACCTATCTTTGAAGTCATGACTGTCTGGCATTGTCCCAGTGACAAGAAAATGACTAACAGTATTATTTGGTCTCTATTTTTCCTATGTTTTCATCCCATATTTTAAATAATTATGGTTTGGCTTTTGGCTTTGTCTATACCACATTTAAAGCCTTTGATCTACCTCTCTCTGCATTTAAATAGAGCTTATCGTTTGATGGATATTTTATTAAGAAAATTGTACTAATGGCACATCTCCACTTCTACTGTAACAGGACCTGGAAAATCAGTTTGTGATGGCTACCAAAACCATTGTCATCCTGGTTAGAGTACCCACTAAGAGCTCGAAGTCTTACATAAATGCTTCCAAAGTTTTACAGACACTGAAGGGGTTGGCAGACCCCATGTTTCAGCCATATTCTGTATAGGAGGATTAACCACGTCTACCAGCATATACAGCGAACTTTGAGGTCCTTTCCCATTCAGTATCCTACTTGCCTACACTCCTAACCCATTTACCACAAGTCCATTAAGGTCTCCTTCCAAATGTACAAATTGAATGAATACTTTTCCTTCATTCTCTGTCACCTTTAAGACAGAGTCTAAATTCCTGAGTATAGTATAATAAACCCACCTCTCCTTGAAATTACTCTGTCCTCAAGTCATAAAGTAACTTGCACTTACCAGAGCACATAACATTTTTCCATGTCTGTGTACCTTTTCTTCTCTGCTCTTTTTGCTTGGAGCGTTCTTCCCTCCTTGTCTTGGTCAACAAACACCCACTTCTCCCCCAAGCCCTACCTTAGACGTTACCTTCTCTATGTGGTCTCTGACTCTCCCAGGCTGGAAAGTGTGTCCCAGCAGCACCTTGATCAACCTGCATATAAGCACACTACCTTGGAATTATAAGTTTATCATTCTAGAATGTAAATTCCAAGGCTGTACCTTGTCTGCCTTTAAATCCTTAAACTCTAAGACCAGTGGCTGATCCATAGCAGGGATTCAGTGGATGTTTATTGAACAAATAAGGGAAGAAAAGAAAATATTTAAACTTGCATGCAAAATAGGTATAATTTGAGGGATTGAAGACTTTTGCCATATCTGAAATGAATAAAATTATAGTGTGTAAAACCTGATTGAAATTTATTTGCAGTACTCGATCCTTCTCAATTACTTTCTGATTCTTAAGTGTCTTCTGAGTAGTTGGTATCATTAGATAAGTAGATTTTCATTTTGAAGCGTTAATATAACATGTCCAAGATTTAGTATAAGGTACCATAAAAATAAAAATTAAAAATGTAATTTTCACCTTGAAATCCATTGTTAACATCATGGTCATGACTCAGGCAACTTCTTTTCTGATACTGGCTCAGCAACTAGTTGGAATAGGCCAACTATCTTTTCTGGGTTTCAGTTGTTTGCAAATGAAATATTTGAAATCCATGATGTTTAAGGTCTTGGCCAGCTCAAACTTGCAATAATTATATAAAACCATGCTTTGAAAAGAAGGTTGGTGTGTTTTTCATTACAGAACATTTTCTGCCTTGGTTATTTTACTTTGATTCAGTAAAATAAACTCAGGATCACTTAAAAAAAGGTCATGAATGCAAGGGAGGAAGGTTCTGATAAAGATGGTCTTAAAATGGGAGAGAAATAGAATCAAGGTGCAAAGTGAGGTTCATGACTCAGCCAATCTTTTTTCCCTCTATCTTCACACTGTCCTATTTATTTTTTTAGGGCAAGAGATGAAAGTAGGTTGGGTGAGAAGGGGGATGGGCAAAGGGGCATCCTGCAGCTACAGCGTTCTTTTACATCCCCCTTAAACCTAGCCACAGGGTGGAGGGAAAGCTAATTGAGGTGGGATGACTCCATTTGCCTGAGGGTCCTTTCATCTCTTTACCTCTGAACATTTAAAATCTGCATAATGACAAACACCAAGACCGCAATCTGACAGGACTGTGCTGAGTATTTTCTGCTGAAAAGCTGTGCTTTCTAGACTCTGGGGCCTGGGGGATTTTGTGAAGGCAGAGTGAGGACTCTGCTGCATCGAGATGAAAAGGTGGCTTACTTTGGAATTTCTGTGTTGGTGGTTTGACAGGCATGAAGGTGGAAATAGGTGCAATTGAGAAAGGAAAGGAAAGGAAAGGCTAACTTCTCCTAAAAGAGATGGGAATTGCACTCTGAGGAATGCAGCATGACATGAGAGTGTATGAACCAGTCCCCAGAAGGTTCTAATGGGATTCTCCCTGTCAACCACCTTTTTCAAGCCCCTAGGCTCCGTCCTCCAAGACTATATTCTGCTGAGTACGCTGCTGAGGTGATTAACAAGTGGCTCTGTTCTTAGCTCTTAGTGGGGGAAATTCACAACTGTCTCAGCACCTACCTCTTACCTTCGTCCCAGGATGTTTGGATTTGGGCTGGTGTTTTGTTTTGCTTTCAGTAGGATGTGTGGTACCCGGATGAGGTGTTCTTTGCAACAGAATTCCCAAGCTTCCAGTCTATGCATTATGTTGGGGATTTTGCTAAAAGAGGAACCATTAGTTCTCTTAACTTAGTGGCTATGGTCATCTATTAAAAAAACTTCACTGCAAATGATTACACTTGTCCTGTTCACCCAAACAAGGTTGGCACTATATTGTTAACAAAATTCCTTTCTCAAAAACTAATTTCCATGCATTTCTAAACCCCACGGCATATGCATAAATGCTGTGGTAAGTACCAAGGCTACCGGGTACATCTTCACTTCTCAGCACCAGTTTTCTTGCTAGGTCTTCTAGGACTGGTGGGTTACTGCCAAACGCCTTTTGCATTCCCCTCTTCGTTTTCCTCCTAATTTTTATACTTGTTATTTATTTTTTGGCTAAGTACCAAATTTGCTTAGCAACAAGATGGAAACGATACAAGAGTATTTGGTAAAAAAAAAAAATCTCCCTCTTATTCTTACCTATTCTCCCCTCCAGAGGTTATCAGTGTTACTGGTTTCTTCTTACTCCTTCTAAAGATATGACATACTTATTCAAGCAACTATGCACACAGGTTACTTTTAAACCTTTATAAAACACATTGGTAGAATACTGTACATAGCTGGGCCCCTTACTTGATGGATTGATTTATGTTTCTCTCAGCTGTTTCCATCATCAGTCCATATACACATACGTCAACTTTTTAACATCTGCACAGTATTTCATGGGGTACATGCATCATAATGTACTTAACCAATTGTAGGGACATTTGTAACTTTTCAAAATATGTGCACATAAGACTGTCTTGCAAGAAGCTGCATCGCTGTAGCTTCTTACCTTGTTAGGATAAGTTATGTGATATATGTGCCACATCCAAGGGGCATTAAGTTTGGTGTAATCTCCCACAGCCTGAAGCCTGCACATTCTTCACCTCTCTGCTACCAGCCAGACTTTTGATGCCTGCAGACCATGTTGTTATTTATTTATTTTTCTCCACCATAAGGCTGGATTTCTAACCTTTTGACTGAGATTACTTTATCGAGGACACTGTTTTTATATAGGTCTGACATCATGCTCTAGGAGTAATAAGAATTCGTTTCACCATTTCAAAGTCACTTAAGACTATGACATGTCATTGGGCGGTAGCAGCAAATAATTGCCATGTTGCTCTATTGTCACACATGTGTATTACCAGGCAGCTCTGCTGGAAACAGACTTACATCACACTTTATGGAGAAATCACTAGAACACCTTGGGTTGAGAGCATAAACTTATTCTAGATACTAATAACACCCTTTGTATTAAACAGTAGGTATGGGGTTCTCTACAGAGTTTGCCATGTACACAAGGCCCAGATTAAATTTCCCAGGAAAGGAAGCATCTGTCTTCTTTATCTAGCATTTTTTAGGGCCTGCCACAATGACTGGCACCTAATAAGCATTCACTATAGGTTAAAAGATTTGAATAGTTCAAAAATATTAGAAAATATAAATCTTGTAGAATTTTACATAAGGTCCTTCAATCTGTCAGGTACTTATAAGAGTAGCAATATCTTGAGTGACTATGTGAAATGAGGGATGTAGTAAAGGAATTTGATCTTACACCATCAAGAAAGCTGATTAAACAGTTTTTGTTTTTGGCTTTTATGGGTTTTAAGTTTGCAGTCAGGAGGACAGATTGTTAGGAAGGAAAGATGGACAAGAAGTAGGGAAGAGCAAGGATAAGATGGAACACACAAGCACAAGCTAAAGCATGCGTCAGTCCCTGAGTGCTCCCAGAACTCCAAATTCAGTGATGCAGTACCATGGCAGAGGACCTGGAGCCCTTCAGCACAAAGCTGAATATGGAAATGGGATATATACATATTTAGAATTGGAAGAATCACAGATCTGACTGTTGCTCTAGTGCTACATCCAGTAACCTAGGAACTGGAAGAGCTATAAAGGATCTACAAGGAACCAAGAAACTCACACTACAAGGGTTAGCCAACAAAATAGCAGCAGTATGTGGGAATTGCAGCAGAGCCTGCTCCCTATGCCATCCTTCTAATTATAAAAATATGGATACTTAGCCGTAAATGAATCCATCCATTCACTTAATATGCAGGAAAATGGAGGCATACTGAGACTATAATATGAAGTGAAATACATCAGACAGAAGGTAGATAGCGCATGGATTCTCTTACATGAGAAGCCCTGAATATAAATAAAAAGTGAAATGAAGGAGAAAATTCATGAAAGAGACTTTTCAAAAATAAGAGAGGGGATCAGGGGAAGGGGGAAGGGAAAGGTTTAGGAAGGGGGTGAAAGAAAATTGAAAATAATCAAGTTATACATTATATTCCCCAAAATAAATGTCATTATTACGTGTTGTACCTACCAATAAATTTTTTAAAAAGTTTGCCTTGTTGAAATCTTAAGCAAAATGGTTTTTGCAGGCCAAGAAAGTTAAAAACTGTATAGAGAAGGAAACTGTGAGAAACACAGTTCCAAGCTAGCTAAATTGACCCAGAACAAATCTGCCATCAATAGTATTAGGTTTCTCATATCACAGTGATATATGTGCACCCATGTTCATAGCAGCACAATTTTTAATTGCTAAATCAAGGAAGCAACCCAAATGTCCATCCACTGAGGGCTGGATAAAAAAAATTGTGGTACTTTTATATAATGGAATATTACTCAGTTATAAAGAAAGATGAACCGAGGCATTTATAGGTAAATGGTCACAACTAGAGACCATACTCATGAATGAAATAAATCAGACCTGCATACGTAAGGAGCGTATTGTCTCACTAGTGTAAGAACCTCAAAGAGTGAATAAAAACTAGGAGGTATGACAGACATTGTCAAATAAAAGGAAAAATGCTCAAAAGTAAAGGGCAACTGGGGTGTGGGAAAAGAGAAGGGAAAGAAGGGGAAATTATGTATGTATGTATATACAAGATAGCTAACAGTTGTACTACTGTCTTCTATTGCTTTACTGAAAGGAACAGTTAATGATTACTTGTTTCACAAATGTGCATGTCTCTATTTGCTTTTCTGAGAAACCGCTTTGAAGATATCAATACGTCATCCAACAACCATTCTTAATTCCCTACCACTTTGTCTGTAACTCTGTATTGTTTGTATTGTTCTTATGCTATTTTGTAAATGGATGTGTTTGTTAATATGTTTTCCTTCTTTTATTTTAAAAATAAATTTAAAAAATAGTATTAGGTTTCTTCAGCTATCACTTAAAATCAAGTCATCTGAAAGGAAATATTAAAGAAACTATACATTAGCTACTACTCAATTTAATCTTTAGTACCTACAGAAAGACAAAGAAGAATGCTATATCTTTCCACTGCTACCCACAAAGAGTATTTTTATCTCCACAGTCAACTCATGATTTTACCAAGAAGATGATAGGTACTTCCTCTTGAAGAATCTACTATTAAAAAGGTAAAAATCTTTAACTTCAGGTTGTATTGAAGAGTCCAATTCAGGTAGAAATGAAAGTCATATTCTTCCACTACTATTTCTTCTCATTTTGGTACTTTTCCCCAGCCCATTCAAGGTTTAAAAATGTACATTCTTTTTCATTCTTACATTTGTTTTATTCTTAAAATTTCTAAAATCAGTAAAAACCCTGTTCGTAAATCTCATAGAACCTATTAATGCTTTAAAATGAGATATTTTTAGCCTAGTTCAAAGTTGCTTGGTTCTATTCAGTAGATCGCACAATTGATCCCAGTTTTCACCTGATGTATCCCTATGCTTATTGTATGACTTGTGACTCTGCAGTTCCTTTGACTACAGGGACAAAGGCTGTTTCTTTCATTTGACTTAGGGCTTGGCCATGTGGTTTGCTTCAGTCAAATGGTACTTTGGCAGAACAGCAGTAGCCAGATCTGAGCCTGGGCCTTGAGGAGATTTTATCTTTTGCTTGCTCTCTTGGACTTCTGCCACCCTATGAAAGCAGCTTTTCCAGGGCAGGGCAACCCCTTGCCCTGGGTCCCAGAGTAGATAAACAAGGAGTAGAGCTGCTCCTAAGGACTGGAAGATCTAAGAAAATAAATGAGTGCTGATCTAAAATAAATAAATAAGCCAATGAATTTTTTTGTGTGGCTTGTTACATGGAAATGATTGTTCCGTGTAACACACTGCTGTGTTACTGGGAGAAATGATGGTTTGGCCAGTAGTGTGTCTGTCCCACTCTGCGTGGCCATCATTATTCTGAAACTCATTACTGCTCAGACCTTATAAGGTTTAGTTTTACTAAGGAATCCCAGTCATTATCGAGGGCATATAGCAAAAATAGTTTCTGGGGAATTAAATATAGAAAGTCCTGTAGTTACTATAGTAACTGTAAGTTATTATAATACTGACATGCTGCTATGTAAGTACCACTACCAGCAATAAAAAGCAAAACAAAACAAAGCAACACTTAGTGGTTTACAACAAAAGTCATTTATTTGCCCACAGTTCTGTGGTTTGAGCAGAGCTTAGCGGAGGAAACCACATCTTTCTTGTACATGAGACAGTTTATATGGTACTGGAAGATCCAGTTTCAAGAGAGCTCTTTCATCTGACTGACTAGTTTGTGTGGACAGCCAGGTAGAGCTCACTGGGTCTTCTTCTTGCTAACTTTCCCTGGGTCACTAGTTTCCTCACACATGGCGTTGGGTTCCAAGAATGAACATCTTAAAAATTAGACAGTAGAAGCTCCCCAAAACTGGCCTACCCTCAGCTATGCCATATTCCACTGCAGACCTCATATTCAGAAGGAGGAAATGAAAAACCTC
>PVLD010033037.1:0-14056 GCA_004027595.1 Dinomys branickii
ATTTTTTTTTTTTTTTTTTTTTTTTGCGGTACTGGGGATTGAACTCAGGACCCTGTGCTTGCTAGGCAAGCACTTATTCCACTGAGCTATATCCCCAGCCCTGCACTGAAAAATTTTGCCTGGTTCTGAGAAGAATCACTGTACACAGACCAGCCCTAGGTTTCTTTATTATGCTTGTGGCAAACAATAGTATCAAACTGTGTCATACCCTGAGCCCACAGCCCTCCAAGACCCGCACTGCGGAAGGACCAAGTCTACAATCCTATGGGCTGTTTATTCTGAGGGCAAATCATGGCCCAAGCCTGCTACAACCAGCAACAGATGATTCTGACTAAAATAGAAGTCTACTAGACTGGGGCTGTGTCTTCCCCTGCACCCGGGCTGCTCCAGAAGGTTTGTTCACAAGCAGACCTGAGGATTGGCATCATTAGGGATTTCCCAATGCTAGATTTCATTAGTCTTGTACTAAGTTCTAAGTAAAAGTCTCGAACTTCCTTTCCATCCTACTTCCCATAAATGAGATTTTGCTCTCTGCTTTGCTGCCTAAGCTTAGTGTAGTACTGGCGGGGGCAGATCATTGGCCTTCTAGGCTGATGTAAAGGTGGGTCATGCCTGGGTGCCATGACATGTGCATTTATTCTCAAGAGGACATTGAGGTCCTAATGGTAATTGGTAGCAATAGAGGCTGAAATAGAAGCCCATCCACTGAGATACAGGTCTCTTCCTGGTACCAGAGAAATACTAAAGCATGTTTGAGCACTAACTTGGAAATCAACATCCTGAGTGACATTAAGGAATGAATGTAGTTGGTGGATTTTTTTCCTTTCAGTATTAATACAAAAACCATATCATGTACAAAACCACAACAAATAAACTCACAAAGATGTCAAAGTAAACTCCAGTAGGATATCAAAGCTTCTCCAGGACCTAGAAAACTAACACCTGGGAGAAAATAACTTAATAAAGAGAAAAAAAGAAGCTTTTCAGGAAACAAGAGCCAACAGGAAAATTAAAAATCACAGAGAAGCAGAAGACATTGTGGAAAAGAAAAAATGAAGCAACTTGGAATGATGACTCCAGCTCCCGAGGGACAAGGAACTGTCTCTGGAAATGCAAGATAAGCCCAGAAAGAGGCAGCAGCCTCGGGGGAAACAATCGGCAGGCAGTACTAGCCCCAGGAACATCCCATGGCTACTCTGAACTGCAAATATAGGATGAGATTTTCCCTCTGAAAGTGACTCCTTCTCCAAGGCAGGCTAGAGTTAAAGAAGAAAGTCACTGTCACGCCCACTATGTTTGGGAGTGATTAGTTGGGAACCACTTAGGGGAGGGGTTAATTATTTAAGACTTACTTACTCAGGGAATCCACCGTTACAAAAAAATAACAGCTGGACTTTCTAGGGTCTTCTTACCACAGGGACTGGTCTGGAGACAGCCACAAGAGACAGTTACAGAGAGTGAGTGGGCTAGCCATAGTGCCCTTGAGAAATGTAAGCAGAGGTGAGCTCAGGCAGGGAAGGACATTTGTGGTCCTGCTCTCTGGGATAAGAAGCCAGGATGGCATTGTATGGTTTCCTGAGGAGCTGGGTCTGATAGGGATGTCACTGGGTCCGGGGAATTGTCTCAGATCCGTCTCCCTACTGCCTACTCCAACATGGAGCTCAGTGGTCTGTTTAAATTCTCATCTGCCAAAGTGATAAAAGATATTCTGCACTTTGGGTGGTTACCATAGCCTGGAGTATGCAGGCAAGTGGCCTATGGAGCTAGGGGAGCACCTCCTACGCCCACAGAATACAAAACTAGGAGTAGATAGCGGTGACTTCCTGGGCATGGAGGGGCACAAACCTTAAGTGCTGCTGGAATGAATACAGCTCTGAGGAAGCTACCACAACACTGATTCATCTCTTCCAGCTGGAAAGGTGGGCCAGGACTCCATACACAAACAAAGTGATGTGAAATCCATACAGCAAAGCCTTAAAAAAAACTAATTGCATTGGTGCACCCATCTTCATAAGCAAAGACTATTGTACATAAAAGTACAAATAGAAATACAGTTATAACAGGTGTTTTCAACATGCTGTTCTCACAATTAAACAGATCACACAGACAAAAAATTAGCAAAAAAAAGTTGGGTGCATGCCTATAATCCCGGCACTCAGGAGGCTGAGGCAGGAGGGTCATTGTAAGTTTCAGCCCAGCATGTGCTATGTAGTGAGTTCAAAATGGCCCTGAACTGTACAGCAAGACCCTGTCTCAAAAAAAAAAAATAGCAAAACATACTATACTATCGTTAAACCACATCATTACTCAAACGGACTTAACAGATATCTACAGTATGTTTCACCCAACAATAACGGAATGCACATGTTTCTCATCAGTACTTGGAACTTTTTTGAAAAAAGACCATATCTTAGATCATAAAGCATGGTTAAATAAAAACCAAATATTTTAATATTTTAACTAATTCTCTGCATGCTATTAGATCATAGTGGAGTGATGCCATAAATCAACAGCAAAAAATATAGAAACTACATAAAAACTTGAAGATTATACAGTATACTACTGAATAATCAATAGATTGCAGCAGAAATCAGGGAAGACATAAAATTTCTAGAATCAATTGAAAATGGAAGCTCAACATGCAAAAATATATGGGATACAATAAAAGTAAATGCTAAAAATATTCACAGGAAAAAATTACAAGCTAAAAGTCAAGATTATAGCTCTAAATGCATATGCCAAACAATTGAATGATCCCAAATAAACAACCTAATGATACATCTCAAAGTCTGAGAGAAGCAAGAACAATCCAAATCTAAATTTAGTAGGAAAAAGAATTATAATAATTCTGAGAAGAAATTAATGAAATTGTGACTAAGATCAATACAATGGATCAATGAATCAGAGTTCTTTGAAAGGATAAATAAGATTTAGAAACCCTTAGCAAAATTAATAAAAAAGGGGAAAGAAAAAAAAGGACCGTATCAGTGCAAATAGAAATGAGAAAGGTACAATCCCAAGTAACACTGCAAAAATTTAGAAGATTGTAAGAAACTATTTCAAAAGTTTATATTCTAATTATCATAGAATTTAAAAGAAATTGAGAAATTCTTAGACACATATGAATCACCAAAATTGAACTAAGAAGATACAAACAGTTTAAAGACACCAATAACAGGCAGTGAGATAGAAGCAGTAATAAAAAGTCAAATAAACAGCAACACAATCATAGTGGGTGAACTCAGTACCCCACTTTTCCAGAGAAAACAACTAAGGAAGAGATTAGCAAAGAAGTATCAGAGCTGGCCTATACCTTCAAGCAAATGGATTTAATAGCTATAAAATGTTCTACCTACTAAAGCAAAATGCATTCTTCTCAGCAGCAAGCAAAACTTTCTGCAAATAGACCCGATACTAGTCTATAAAGCCTGTTTAAATAAATACAAAAGCATTCCATGTATACCACCAGACAGTACTAGTACATTGAAACTAGAAATCAGTCACAAAAAACATCATACAAGTTTTACAAACACATATGCATGTTAAACAACACACTTGAAATCCAGTAAGTCACAAAAAATCAAAGAAATTGAACAATTCATAGAATCAAACAATAATGTGGGTACAACATAAAAAACATAATGGACACAATGAAAGCAGTCCTAAGAGGGAAGTTCATTGCTTTAAATGCTCACATCAGAAAAACAGAGCAAGCTCAAATAAAAAACCTAGCGATCCTCCTCAAGATATGAGAAAAGCAAGAACAGTCTAAACACAAACCAAGTAAGAGTGAGGAAAACACAAAGAGCAGAAATTAATGAAATAGAGACTAACAAAAAGAATGAATTGACAAGTTGGTCCTTGAAACAACAAACAAAATTGACAAAACTTTAGCCAAACTTAACAAAAGGAAAGAGTAGAACTGCTTCAATGCAATTAGAAATGGAAAAGGCAAAATCACAATGCATAGTTCCACAATCCAGAAATTTTTTAGAAACTATTATGAAGCATTACTCCAACACAATGGAGACTCTTCAAGAAATACAAAAATTCCTAGACACATATAAATTATCAAACTGGGGCTGGGAGTATAGCTCAGTGGCAAATGCCCGCCTGGCAAGTGCAAGGTCCTGAGTTCAATTCCTGGTACCAAAATAAATAAATAAATAAATAAAGAACTAAACTGAACCTAGAATACATGTAAATTCTGAGCAATGTAAAAAAGGCAATAAAATAGAGGCAGTAATAAAAAAAGTCCCAACAAGAAAAGGGAAGGACTTGATGGATTCACCATTGGACTGTACAAGACGTTCAGGAATCATATGAAGCCAGTGCTCTTCATAATCTTTAATAAAATTAGAAGAGAATGAGTACTTCCAAGCTCGCTACAGGAAGCTAGCATTAACCTGATTCTAAAAGCAGACAAGGACCCAAATAAAAAAGAAACCTATTAACTACTCTCTTGAATGAATATTGATGGAAAAACCCTCAACAAGATCCTGGCAAATAAAATTCAACAAATCATCACATCATCGCACATCATGACCAACTAGGCTTTGTCTCAGAGATGCAAAGATGGTTTACATACAAAAATCAAAAATATAATAGCCCACATAAAAAGAAGCAAAGACAAAAGTCGCATGATAATTTCAATAGGTGTAGAAAAAGCTTTCAACAAAATCTAACATACATTTATAATAACCCCCCTAAAAAAGTAGATATAGGAGGATCTTATCCCAATCTGATAAAAGTTCTTTTTGATAAGCCAGCAGGTGACATCATTTTAAATGGGGAAAAGTCAGCTTCCTGTCCAAAATCTGGAACAAGATAAGGGTGTGACCTCATGACACTCTTGTTCTGTATAGTATTCAACACTTTCACAAGACCAATTAGGCAAGAGAAAGACATAGATGGTATACATATAGGAAAGGAATCTATATGTAGTAGCACTCATGTGGAGATGCCTTGGTATGCAAGTGAAATTATGTCACAGAAAATATTGCTGTTAAAATAGAAGGTATTTGTTTCAAAATTGACCATTAAAACCACACATTCTGTGTTTTGAAAAAGGGGCAGCCAGATAAGTATTGTGCATTGGGAGCTAAGATTGTTAATCCATGAGTATCACTTTAAATGGCGGAATCCTTACATTTCATTTGCAACACTAATTATATTTTTTTCACTGGTGGAGACAAAGTCATTCTATGAGCTAATTACTTACGACAAAAACCAAAATGAGAAGCTGATTAGCTTTATTACTCAAAACTTGGGCTTTCATTTAAAAATCTAAATGACATATAATTTTTGAGAAATACTGAATTCACTTATACCCTCAATTTCTAACGGGAGAACCAGAAAATGGAAAAGAAAATGTGTCAAATGATTTCCAGTACAGTAACTGCTGCACAGTGTCTTGTTTGGTTGCTGAAATTATCTCTTCTGTTTAAAATATACCCTTGACTGAATAAAATGTGATTATATTTTGGAAAATGAAGAAAAGAAACATAAAACTACAGGAATTTTTCTGTGGTTCATAGGTAAATAATAAGATGCTTATTAGAAAAAGGGTCTTGATTTGAAGTTACTCAAGAAAAATATATTTATATGTATAAAATACAATGTATTTGTGCATAAACATACTCAAAGTGGAGCTAAAACTGTTATTTTGTATAAAATAGAGCAAAAAACAAGAGATACTGATAATTAGGGTTTAAGTGGATGCCAAATATTCCATGATATAAAAGTGAATGGTGATGATTAATCTCTGCTTCTCGTATATGGTGTTTTCGTGTCTGTCCTATTTCCATAAAGTAAAACATTTTAGCAGTGGATTGTAAATGACATTCCACTTTTTAGGAGCAGTGTGTGCTCTGAAGCCCTTCCCAATGACACACTAAGCCACTATAAGCCACGTTCTGTCTGTACTACAAAACGATGACTTGCTTCAAGGCAGAACTCAGAGATGCCGTTCTTATGATAAAAACCAATAAACAAAACATAATTCAAAAAAAATCTTTTAGAAATATAATTTAATGTAAGGAAAGATGTATAGAAACCAGTAAAGAATGTACAACATCGCAATATTTTTCCATAAAGCACCAGAGAGTAAATATTTTAGGCTGCTTGTATTTGTTATTGCATCATGAGAGCTGACCTATATGATACATAAATGAATGAATGTGGACATATTCCAATTGCATTTAACAAAAACAGGCAGCAAGCCCATCTGACCCTGGGCTGTAGTTTGCTAACCTCTATGAACTGTGTATCTCCTAAGGCCCCTTACTAATATAAAGATTGTTAGTAAATAAATTGATGCAAAAATTAATGAATGGGTAAGTAAAAAAATGAACTAGATTGAAATAAAAAGATACTTAACTAAGATATTCTTTAGTGAGATATTTTGGTCTAAACCAGACAAGTAAACTTTAGGTGTTTTATTATTATTAAAATGAGTTGTACGTGTTTGGGATTCCAGAAAAATCGAATTTAACCTTACTCTTACTTTAGTCCTGTTTTGTCCACAAGAACTAAAATAATATCCACAAATAATTCTATCATTACCCTATTAGTAACAATGTGGCTTGCATAGGAGATACCAGCAAATGGAAGAATGAGAAACTTCACATTCTGATGTCTTCCATGAAGATACTGCTTTAACACTACACTGACTAATTACCTTCATAAGAAATTCAGACACCAGTGAAGAGATTTATCTTGGTCCATTAAGACTGCCACAACAAACCGTAAGCTAAGAGGCTTATGCACAACAGAAATTATTTCTCACAGTTCTGAAGGCCAGAAAGTTCAAGACTAAGACACTAGAAGACTTGATGACTTATTTGGGCTGATTTCCTCCTGTTGCCTTCTATTTTTACTGTCTCACAGTGAAAGAGACATGGGACATTCCTTCACCCTCTTTTATAAAGGCAGTAATCTCATTCCTCATGATCTCCTAAAGATTTCACCTTTAAATAGCCTCACACTGATGATTAGGCTTCAATATATGAATTTTGGGAAGACATGAATATTCAGACTACATATAGCATTTAACCCAGCTCTTTCAAATCGTATCAATCTCATATGCAAATGCATTAACTTCATTGAAATAGCCTTCAGCATCTTACCACATTCTCCCATTAACCCAAAATATAAACTCTCATCCAAATATCATCTAAATCAAGGCTGAGACTCAAGGTATGGTTTATCTTGAGGCAAATTACTTTGCAGCTATAAATGAGTGAAGTTAAGCATCTTAGGCATATCCTCAATAGAATAGTGAGGTAGGCATAAGGTAGACATTCCCATCACAAAAGATGGAAAGAAGAAAGATGTGATAGATCCCAAGCAACAGCAAAATTTAAGACTCAAGAATAATCTTTGTATTCTCTGCTCTCTGGACGGATTAGGGCAGAGGTCCCACCTCTGGGCACACTGAACCAGTGGCCTCATTTTCCAGACACATGTGGGTGACACCCTGCAGCTTTGCTATGCAGGAGTTGAACCTCTAAGATCCTGTGACATGTTACTTACATGGATTTTGCTGTGCATAGTCCATATTGAAGCTATCACAGTTTGGAATTGTTTGATTGCAAATGGTTCCAGAATTGCTTCCAGGGTCTCTATTGGCACTTTCAACTGTAGTCATATCTTCAGTGATCTGCTGAGTATTCCTCTCCTGAGCTTTCTGTCTGATCCCACATCTACAGCTACTGTCTACCAGGGCTCTACAGTTCTCTGGAGGAAGTTCTGGAAAATAGGGCAAATCAGTCATACTTCCAAACTTTGCTTGGCATAGTATCTCTGGATGCCAAGCTGAGAAGGCCAGGGAGCATGGTGATAGGATGTGGGAAGCATCCCTGTATGAGAACCAGTGTGCCACAGCACTGACTGCTTTGAAATTGTTCTTCTTTTAAGCTCTTGCCTTCTTGGGGTGTGATTGTACGCTAGGCGGGATTGTTTCTAAAATGATTTAAGGGTTGTTATTCCATGGTCTTGGACAATATGTCCTAGCTTCTGTTTGCTACATTTTTTGTTGCTTATTTGGCCTGGACAAGCTTTCTCATTATCTGTGTGGCTGAGCTGAGAATTTCTCAAATCCTCAAGTTCTGTTTCTCTTTTGATTAGCAATTCTGTCTTCAAATGATTTCTCTTTCTTTCCATTTTACTATGAACATTCAAGAGGAAACAAGCTGTATCTGCCATATTATGCTTAGAAATAGCATCAGTGTAAATATATAATACATAAAGAGAGCAGAATAGACATACTTATATGAGGGAAACATGGTTTGTTCCAAAAACTTTCACAAGAAACAAAGAAGGATATAATGCATTGATAATAGAATTCTGATAATGATTTCACTGGTAAGTTGGAAATTTGAAGCTCAGTGAGACAATAGTAAGGGGTGGGACCTTTAACAGATAACTGGGCCATGAAGGTTTTGCTGTCATAAATGGATTATTGGCATTATATTGGGATTGGACTTATCGTTATGAAAGTGAATTTTTATGAAATGAAGAGTATGGTCCCATTTTGCATTTTTTAAATAAAGGAAGAAAACATATTAACAAACGGACATCCATCTGCAAAATAGCATAAGAACAATACAAACAATACAGAGTTATAGGCAAAGTGGTAGGAAATTAACAATGGTAGTTATATTATGCATTGATATCTTCAAAGTGGTTTCTCAGGAAAACAAATACAGACATGTAATAATGATTAAACAAGTAATCATTACCTGTTCCTTTCAGTAAAACAATAGAAGACAGTAGTACCACTGTTAGCTATCCTGTATATACATACATACACAATTTCCCCTTCTTTCCTTTCTCCTTTACCACACCCCAGTTACCCATTTCTTTTGAGCATTTTCCTTTCATTTCACAATGTCTATCATACCTCCTAGTTTTTATTCACTCTTTCAGATTCTTACACTAGTGAGATAATACGTTGCTTACATATGCAGGCCTGATTTATTTCACTTATGAGTATGGTCTCTAGTTGTGACCATATACCTATAAAAGCCTCGAGTTTCTCTTTCTTCATGACTGAGTAATACTCCATTATATGAAAGCACCACAATTCTTTTATCCAATCCTCAGTGGATGGACATTTGGGTTGATTCCACAATTTAGCAATTACAAATTGTGCCGCTATGAACATGAGTTCACATATACCACTGTGACATGATGTTTTCAGATCTTCTGGGAAAGTACCCAGAGAGGAATAGCTGGGTTGAGTGGGACCTCTAGACCTAACTTGCTGACTGTCCCTCGGACAAAGGTCTTCTATCTAGAACATTTAAAGAATTAAAAAACATCAGCCCCTCTAAATTCAAAGACCCAATCCAAAAATGGAAATCTGAAATGAATACACATTTCTCAGATAAAGAAATACAAATGCAGATAAATACGTGAAAAAATGTTCAACATCATTAGTCATTCCGAGAAATGCAAATTAAAACCACACTGAGATTTCATCTCACCCCAGTAAGAATGGCTAGCATTGAGAAATCAACCAATAACAAATGCTGGTGAGGCTGTTGAGAAATAGGAACTCTTCCTCACCGCTGGTGGGAATGCAGATTGGTGAAACCACTGTGGAAATCAGTTTGCATTTTCTTTGGATTCCCTAAATCCTCACAGGGGATGATGCAGCAAAATTGACTGATTTTAGATTTCCCAAGCTCAAATACCATAAGCTAATAATTTTTATTCATTTTAATTTGCACAGAATATGGTATCCAGTTACAGCACCACAAAGAAGATGAAGACAACTGATCAGCAAGATATAGCAAAGTTATTTATGCACTCAGTTTAAGAATACAAATCACGTTGGAGAAATTGGATATTCATATACAAAAGAATGAAAACTAATCCTTACGGCATACAAAAACTTAACTCAGCACGTATTAAAAATTTAAACATAAGATCTGAAGATGTTAGCCTCCTAAAAGAAAATCTAGGAGGTACAATAGACATTGTGAAATGAAAGGAAACTGCTCAAAGAGAGAGAACAACCGGGATGAGGGAAAAGAAAAAATAAAGAAGGGGAAAATACGTATATATGTACACACAGGATCACTATCATAGTTGTACTACTGACTTTGATGGCTCTATTGAAAGGAACAGCTCATGTTTAAGTGTTTTATCAATTTTATATGCCAAACAAACAAACAAACAAACCCAAAACTCAAAGAACAAAAACTAAAATTAGACCAAAGGAGCTAGGGATGCAGTTTAGTGAGAACTACATGGTTTCAGCCTCCAGCACTGAACAGAAATGACATTCTACTCCCTCTTTTTTCCTCACAGTGTCCCTCTCTTATCTTTGTCTCTGAAAACTTAACGCTTTAATATCCACAGCTGCAGATAACAGAAATAACACAACATACATCAAAATTTGTCTCTTTCCCAAGAAATAGAAATCCTTGTAGTGTATACTACTTTAAATATATTTTAAAATTTCATAAATAGGTTTTCCAATTTTGAAAATCAAACTTAGTTGAGTATAGCAATGCCACATTTCACCATTCAATATTGCACATATGACAAGTTTGGCATTTTAAAACCAAGTTGTTTTGAATCATTTAGCAGTGAGAAAAGCATATAAATAATTTCAGAATGAGTAGGATATGTATTTTAGATCAAATTAACTGCAAAGTAGTGACGCATTTTTTCCAAGAACTTTCTAAAATAAAACAGGCAGGGAGGCTAAGAAAACCTTAGCAAACTTTTACCTTTTTGAGTCTTTTGTGAGAAATAAAAGCCTTAAAATTATGTGCTTACAGTTGCCGTTTTAGCCTTAATTATAGCCTTCATGGTGACACTGCATCTTCTGACATGACACACATTTAAATGTGTTTTTACATTAATTTCTTCTTATAACAAAACTCGAGTTAAGAAACAATCACACTAAACAACTATTCAGAAATTAGAGATTGACAGTGCAGTTTAAGAAAACTGAGTTTGGCGCACTGACATTCACTCTGTTGGATGCGATTCTAAGATGTAAAAGCATATGCTATGTCCATCGTCTGTATTATTTGTATATTGCCTCTATAATAACCATGTGTGCAAGTCCTATGTTACTAGGAGAAATAGTCTCTAAATGTTTATTCATTCCTTTGATAATGCTTTTCTCTGCGGGTAATGAGTGACAGTTAGATGCATGGAGATGATGTCTGACCAGGGCACTTAGGACACTAGAGTCCAGGCACACTCCAGTCCATGTTCAAGCAAATTGTTTAAAGTGACAGTTTATGATGGAGTCTATTACTGTATAACATCCTCACCAGAATTCACATTAGGATTCCACTTTGTTCATATCCTTGTCTCCCACTTGTTATTATTTGACTTTTTGATTTGTGCCATCCTACTATGTGGGAAGGGTTATTTCACTGTGGCTTTAGTTTGCCTTTTCATGAGTAATGATGCTGAGCATTTCTTCGGGTGTACATTGTCCATTTGTATATCTTTTCGGGAGAAATATATATTTAACACTTCTCCCTATTTGTAATTGAGTAGTCTATTTATATTGCAAACAGCGCCTCCTATTTTCTGGCTGTCTTTTCACATTTATTTTGGTGACCGTAAAGAACTAGAGATTTAAATTTGGAAAAGCTCAGATTTAACTATTGATTTTTTTTCATGCTTTTGGTATTATAGGCTAATTAATCTTAACGTGCCTCAATTTCCCTATCTATAAAACTATGATTCGACTGCATCAGAGATATCTCATAGGGCTATTAGACTTAATAAATTAATGCATGCAAACTTAATACTTTGCATAGAGTAAGCACTCAATGAATCGTTTCTGTCGTTATGAATATTTTTGTTGGTTTTACGATGTGTAATGCTATGCCTGCCACATCAGAGGGTTCCAGTAATGTCAGTTCTTATGTAATAGTAATTTCCTGTATTTGTCAAATAACAAAATGGGCATTTAACAGAAAATAAATATGGGTATTTGGGGAAAAAGACCTTGAAGTATTTCAGGCCTGTTTTATTTTTTAAATAAGATTAAAAGAAAACCACAATTTTAAACAGTTTATCTAACATTTATATTAAAAAACCCCAGGACAATGATGAATGATTTTAAATTTCCCTTTAATATGATCCCTTTATTTCATTTTCCTTCTCACATGGATGATCATCAGTGATAATTTGAGTTTTATGATAATGAAGGAAATTGGCAAGTCACTTATGAAATATTATGGCAATAATTGTTTCGTGCTCAAGATAAATCCTTTATTTTCTCCAAAGTAACACGGTGTGCCAATAAATGTAAAGTAAAAAAATTGCACACACATTTGTTTTGTCAACAGTGTTTATGAAAACTTGTCATGCATAGTAATAAAATAATTTCATTAATTTCCATAATAAGCAAAAGAAGTTTAGATAAACATACCAAAATTTATTACTGGTTTTCTATTGTTTTAGTCCTATGCATGTGGGAAATTCAGATAAGCTTTCATTCAAATGAAAATGTAATTGTGTCAACATGATAAAAATATTCACAATGAGGAGAAATGTGAATGTAAATTACATGCACCGAAGAGTAAGATGCAAATAAATGATATATAGCTAAAGACATTTATGCCCTTATTAAAAGGAGAGCAATTATTGTCTCATTGGTTGATTATTTTAATGATTATTTTTCTTTCACCCACTATAATTCTTACTTGTCCATCAAACACATCCTTATTTACTACAGCCATTAATGGCTGCCAGTGACAGTGGTTCTGAATTTTACTGCTATGTTAAAACTGCGTATTTGCTTTGCCTACCTAGGTTCTTCTCAAATCAAAGTATCAGAATGATCTTGATATTTCCTAAGCTAACGAATAAATATTCCCTCTCTTTAATAATTATATAAAAACAACAAATCGGTATCAAGTATGGTTGGATCAAAAGGTGTAAAGAGATGGAGATGTGGGTTTGTTGTCTGAGTAGAAGGGTTTGATGTGGCCCGCTAGACCGGGAAGCCACTGGTGTGCAGATGAATGTGGAAATCTGATGAGGGAGCCTTTGATCAGAGCTCAGTTGAGAAAAACTGAGTTCTTGGCTTTGTCACTGGGGAATAGAGAAGGTGCAAACATTCTATAACTCTGTTCTTCAAGCTAAAATTTGTCTTAGTGTATAAGGTATTTGGTAACCTTTATTTATTTTATTTTTAAAATATTACTAAAAAGGGCATGATTCTTTGTATCTTTAGTATACCATAGCAAAATTAGTGTTACAGGAATTAATGTTACAATTGAGTTCCTCAACATTTCATATTGTATTCCTTTATTTATAAAAAGTGTTTCCAACTTGGAGCTTTTCATGCTTCTTTTTTTTGAATAGGAAAGAGGTAGGGCAAGGATGAAGGTAGAAGATTAAACCATATGTTTTCTTTTGGTTCTGTCTTTAGAGGTTCTTTTGTCATGCTCAGGAGTATTTCTGGACTTATGCCTAAAGTCAATGCCTTGACAAATCTGTGAAATATCAGGCTAAAGTATTCTAGTAAACTGAACCCAAAAGAGCTTGGAAGAAATGGTGACACAGAGTGTTCAATTTTATCTCATTTCTGAAAGCTTTGTTAATTGGGATTATACAATTACTGATCAGTGAAACAGAAAGGAGTAATCTCTGCCATCAAGGGACATTTCCTCTAAAGTAGAACCTACCACACGCAAACTCAGTACTATGGTAGTGGTGCATGCAGGGAAAGAAGAGCACACAGATTAAACTTGATATTATTATCTAGGTGGCTAATAGAGGAAGCGTGCAAAGATTTCCAATGAGAGTATTTTCTCTCGATAAGCAGTAAGGAATGTGGTTCTGTATGGGAAATGTCAGCTACTGCTTTGAGAATCAACTGAGTTTTTCTCTCCCAGCAAATCTTCAATGACTCTTCCCTGCTGCCTCATATATAACCTCCATTGTGTGTCCTTGTGTAAAGTATAATATTGCAGGTAAGACTTTTTGAATTTTTTATTAGTACATATTTGCAGTACATAATGATTACATTAAGTGGGGGAAGTTGATACATACACATGAAAATCTTAAA
>PVLD010033038.1:0-14041 GCA_004027595.1 Dinomys branickii
AAACCTGTAAATACAAACCAAACTTTCCACACTGGAGAATGAAAGATAAAAAAAGAGATGAACCAATTATAGCTTAATCTTATAGTAAAGAGCAGAATTCTGCAAATGTCTCACTAGAAACGAACCTCAGTTCTGGCTTCAGACCATAAAGTTCCTCCTCTTGAAGGTAGCGAGCATTTATCTTTAACAAAAACTTTACAGTTTTTCCTTATAAAGGATTAGGGGAAGTTTGCATAAAATGGCGCTCTCTAATTTAATAGTCTCATTTTGAGGCCATGTAACTTGTAGCCTAATAACTTCAAAATCTAGCAGTGAACATTAGAACCCTCTGAGAAACTTTAATAAAATACAGATTCCTGGCCTGCAAACCCACTGGAGCAGATTAGCAGGTAGCGAGCCAGGTTTAAAGCTTCCAGGATACCCTCATGTGAGCCGTTTGGGGAAATCACCTGAGGGAAAGACACCCACGAGCACAGCGCCCCCAGCACAGGCTCTTACCTCACCACACTTTCAAATGCTCTTGGGAACAATGGAACAAAAAAATACAAAAATATCCACAGCAGTACTGGAAACCCAGGAGTTCTGTTGATAAACCAGAACACTACAGAAGTTCTAGAACATATAAAGCAGATGGAATCAGTACAAATCCACTTGCTGAAGGCATCTGTAAAGGACAGGAGCTTACAGTGTAAGTGTCCCAGGTGGTACCTTAGAATAGTCCCTAGGTCAGAGGCAGAAGCAGGGGTTAGAGTGGACAGAGGTCAGTTGTCCAGGCACTTCTCAAAGTAACAATTTGTTACCTTGTGTTTTTAGACTGCCTGACTCTCAAACTATGCGCAGGGTGGAAATGATGAGAGAGGACAATGCCCCAGGGAAGCTATGGTGGCCGAGACCAGCAAGAAGCCCTGGCTCCCAGAAAGCAAGCCTCATGTGTGCGCATCACCAAGGAAACCTGACCTCCAAGTGGCGGCCTCCCCCCAGCCTCCGCACACACAGTTCCTGTACAGTCCTCATGATTGGATTCATAATAAAGTTTTCACTTATTCTGAGGAAATAAATCCATCTGGTAGACCCTAATTTATAAATATGAACTGCCAGCCAAAATACCACAGAAATAAAGGGACAAAGGAAGGATAAGCACTTCTGTTTCTTTTGTTTAAATAACAAATACAGACACTAACTGCAAGAAAGAAAAGTAAATTCTGGAAATCCAATAAAATGTTGTCTCACTAAAAAACATCAGCAAGCTATAATAGACACTCAGAAATTAAAATAATGAGAGTCAGGAAGAACAAAACAAAAACAATCAGCCAGCAGTCTTGAGGAGCTAAACAACGGAATGACCATCTCTGAAGAACAAATTAGATGTAACTGCCCCTCCTGATGAGCCATGGAATGCTTCTCTCAGAGCGGTCATCAGAAGATGGACTTTCACTGCACCCCCATCAGTGTATGGGCCAAGGGGGCCCAGGGTTAGCGTACAGGCAGGGAGAGGGAAAGGCAGCTTTCACTGCAGGTTCCCAAAGGGCAGACCGAGCATCACGAGCCCTTCGTGTCAGCTCTGCCCAGGCTGTTTCCTACCCGGAATATGTTAAGTGCTCTTCACCTTCCCCAGGGAAATGGCCTTCACTCGTGGCTCAGACGAGCACCCCTCCTCCCGGGAAGGCTTCCTTGGCCCCCCTCCCCCAGGCTGACTTGCATTCCCTGCTGCTCTGCAATTGTCTCTCCGTGTCACTATAACTAAGTCTAACGTTGAGTAATATAATCAGCTATGTATGTCCCTGTCTTTCTCATTAGACTGTGAATGTTCTGAGGGACATTTAAACAGAGACACTGGTTCTACTGAGATCCACAGCGTGGGCCATGTCGTTCACTCCCTCAGTGTGTCTTGCACCCTTCCTGTTGTGGCTTGCACCCTGGTGTCCCTCCAGAGCCTCACGTGGTCGTAGGTGGGGAATTTTGAAAGTAGCTGGATTAGGGTGTGTGAGCATGGAATAAGGGTGTGATGCTGTGATTACGGGTAGCCCCACACTGGGTGCAGATAATGGAAGCTCCCCCTTGGGTGTGGGTGGGATCGAGGCTTACAGCCTCCACAGAACACAAAGGGAGAGAGAGAAAGCGGGCTTGCTGCTGCCACTGCTGCTTGCGGCTTTGCTATCCCCTGCCTGCCTGCCATGGACTGTTTCTCCTCTGCATGTCACCCTGCCTTGGGGCAGCTGACTATACGCTGAAACCTCTACAGACTGAGCTGAAATAAACCTTTCCTCTTTAAACTTTGAGTGTTGGGTGTTTTGTCTCAACAATGAGAAAAGTAACTAAGACACTGAGAGAACTAAGCACACTGTTCTCATATCCGTAGGCGAGCCTACAAAAAGAGGGTCTGTCCATTACTCTCGCAATGAACCCGTGATTTACTGTAGATACCTGTGCATCCCACAGCATGCCATCACAGTTAGAAGCTTACATAGTTCTCCTGGGAGTGGAATAGCTGATGCAAAGGGACCACTTGGTAAAAAGCTAGGAAGTCCTACAACAAAAGTCAATATATTTTGTCCCTTGCCCACTCAACAGGTTATACAGTTGGATAATTTTATTTGCTGGATGCTATGTGAGAGTTCAAAAAGGTACTAACTTTTGGCTTTACACTGCTGTTTCTATCTAATTGACCTATGGTACTCCTGGGACACTAAGTGCGAAGCCTGACAACTCTGTTAAGGCAGAACACAGTGGAGCAATGGGCCCCTGAAAGACGCCATACTAGCAGTCACTCCAGGTCAGCTGCCAGCCCAGATACCTAAGATACATGCGTCATGAGTAAAGTTTACAGAAATATTTTCAAGGCTCCCTCTCTTCCTTTCTCTCCAATTTCCCCCTCAGAATTTCTCTTCACAGAAATAGCAGAAAATCTACTTTGTTTCGACTGCAGATCTGCTAAAAACATTAGAAGAAGATATAAGGCTAAGCCTATGGAGAAACCAAGAAAGTAATCAGTATGAAAATGAAAATCTAGGCAGCTGGGTGTGATGGCACACACCTGTAATCCCAGCACTTGGGGGGCTGAGGCGGGAGGATCCTTGTAAGTTCAAGGCTAGCCTGGGCTACAAAGTGAGCTCAAGGCCAGCCTGAACTGCAGAGTGAGACCCTATCTCCAAAAAATATAAAGTAAAATAAAATAAAAGAAAGAAATGAAAATCTTGAAATTATTGATTCATTTCTGTTTCAATTTCTTGAGGAACCATGATTTTTAAAAGGATAGTTATAAATATTAATCACATTGATCTTTTTTTTTTTTTTTCATTTCATTTTGTCTGAGACAGGGGTTTTGCTGTGTAGCCCAGGCTGGCCTCAAACTCACAATCCTCCCACCTCAGCCTCCCAAGGACCTGGGAATAGAGATGTGCATTACCAAGTCTGACAAAGATTTTTAATATTTTTGTTTGTTTTGCAATGCTGGGGATCAAGTCTAGACCCTCACATATGCTAGGCAAGGGCTTTCCTGAAAAACTATACCCCAGCCTCCCATTAATCTTATTTTTATTTTGCAGGGTGGATGAAACTTTCAGATTTCAAAAGAAAGTTCCCCACATACAAGCAACTAAGACCAACTCCCCACAGTGCCAGAATTTAGGGGTGCAGAAGTTCAAGTATCCTAGGGATCTGAGAGCATAATAACCCACATATGCCCATGCTTTTATTTATTTAAATGCTCCCCTAGAGAAAGGACAGGAAGTTAAAAAAAAAAAAAAAGTAATGAGTTCTATCACAGGCTTAAACCTAAGAGTTTGCAGCACCTTACACAGCTAATATTCTTTCTTCTCAAGTGTGCTGTTAATGGTCGTCATGTGGACGTTCCCCAAAGCAGCTGGGTGAAGTAGTACACAACTATAATCCCAGGACTCGGGAAGCTGAGGCAGGAGAATTGCCAGGCCAGCCTGGACTATACAGTGAGTTAGACCAAGGCCAGACTGGATTACACAGCAGGATTTTGTCTCAAAAAAAAGAAAGGAAGAAAGAAATTCTCTAAAGAAAACTGAGTATTCCTTCCAGTGCCAATGAGAAGAAATCTTACCTCTCTGACAAGGGAGAAAGACAGCTAGAAAATACTGTAGTCAGTGTAAACTGAGACGAACATGAAAAGCCTATCATAAAACTTTAATATTTTTCCACATGAAGAGAAAAAAAGATAATAGGAATTTTCTTTGCCACAATGTCCCTGCAAAGCTTACCACCTTGAGATAATCTCTACCTTTTAGAGACACACTACAGGAAGATGGGGTGAACACTTGGGGATAACAAAGGAGAAAAAGGTACAGAAAAATGCACAAAGGTTACACTGGTTTTTAAAAATCAGAAGCATAGAGCTAGAGTTCCGGAAGAGATTCAGACTCCAGGCTATTTCATTCTTAATGCTTATCCTCTCACAAGATCAGGTTGAAAGGAAAGCCTCAAAGGGAAGCTGAGGAACAGAGGGCAGCCACAAACCCCACTTCAAACTCAGTAGCCAGCGAGAAGAAATGCTACCTATCTGAGAAGGAGAAAAGCAGAAGAAAGAAAGAATTAGGGAAGAAGTAGGGGCTTTCTGCATGTCCCATTGTAGGCCTCAGCTTCAATTCTGAAATCTTCCACACTGACACTAATTAAGACATCATCACAGCATAAAAGATAGTATGATTTATATATTGGGAAATAAAATTTCTGCATTTACCTATTCTAGTAAGCCACCCATCACAGGCATTACTTCTGAGTAGACACCAACTTAAAAGGTAGTTCTGGCCTGATTAGCACACAGCTCACTGACAAATGTAGCCTGCTTTACCAGAACTGCTTAATAGCTACACAAACTGTAGGTGATAATCTATAAAAGAAATTTTCATTCAGTTGACTAGTGCAGTGAATGTCAAACAAAGGACAGCAAAATATATGCTAGAATTTCCAAGTACAAATGTATTACAAAAGAGCAGCTCTAAAGCATAACTAAGTAACAAGCACACGCCATACCAATCCCATTATTTTAGCAATGGAAGTGTTAAGACAGACAAGAGCTTCATTTTTCCACAAAGAAGTTTGTCAGGAAATCATCCTATCATCTTCAAATTTATAGTCTTCCATATCAATAAAATTCTCCAAGGCATTTACAATCTCAAAGCCCAGAGTCCACACAATCAGGTTATTAATAAGAACAAGCCGGGAGTTTCCACTTACCTAGATATATTGTTGAAGCTGAGAAACAGACGTTGGAGGCTGGGCAAATTATCCACATCTCTCTAGAAGGAAACAGAAAGCAAAAAATTAGCAGCTGAAAGAGAAAACCGTTATGAACGCCTTCTTGCTCAGCTGTTGAAACACATAGTCATCTATTTCCTGCAGCCCAGCTACATCACTGATTTCTCCTGGACTCTGAGTTCCCTTCTTCCCCACTGCAGACCAAATGGGAGGGTTTCGGTGCATCTGCAGAACGAGCTGCGCCACTTGCAAGGTGGGGAGCACTAAGGAGAACGAGGGAGATGCTGCAGCTAGCCTCTGTAGGCAAGCTTTTGGGAAAGATGCCAAGTGCCACTTCAGCGTTTACTGGAGCACAGGCGCAGTGCGATCAAACATTTGTGAAAAGACACTTTTAAAGGGAAGCCGTTCAGAAGCTCTGCTGTTTAAATTTATACCGTCAGCTTTTCAAGCACTAGTATGAGTGTCACAGCTGTTGACTGTATTATTCTCAGGCCTTTGGAGATCTATTGCTCAGTTACAAATGAGCCAGAACGCTGAGAATGCCCCATAAAACTAAAGGCCGGTCACAGCAAGGGTCACTGAAGGGCGCCGGAAGGGCATCTCCATCTTAGCACAGACTGCAAGTTCTCAGTGTGACCAAACATTTGGTAAACGCGCACTGTTCCTTTAAAATAATTACCCTTAGCAACTGTTGATATAGGCCCATGAGGCTTAAAAATAATTACAAACTAATGTAAGCAAAACTGTCTAACTTTACCAAGCAGAAAAACACTCCACAAACCTTCCGCTGGAAAACATGATGTGAAGAGGAAGCTTAGTAATTACCCAGTTCACAGCCACATTTTTCATTTGCAAAAAATGAACAGCTGAGTTTGTCGGGGGCCGGACAAGGGTGGGGCGGGAGCTGGCCCCAGGCTCACACTGTCCTGGGAGCCGGGACGGGGCAGACCGTCATCCTGGGTCCAGCTCTCTCCTCTTCCCCGACTGCACACCGCCCCTTCTCAGGAAGGAGTTGTCATTTTTAAGGGTAAGATCACTGGTAGTAATTTCCGCTTTTATGAGTTTGAGTAATACAAATGCAAGTGTATACATTGTACAAATTACTGGAACTAATATTTAAACCTAATCAAAGCTCGTTTTACTACTCCACAGTCACCTTTCTACCTACCCCCTACCCCATTTTAAGGGGCTTTTTTTCTTCGGTATCTTTTGGGGTTTTTTTACTATTTTCTTTTTGGTACCGGGAATCAAACTCAGGGGCTCGCGCTTGCCAGGCAGGTGCTGCACCACTGAGACACATCGCGGGCCCTCAGCCTCCATTTTAAAACTACCATTTCTAAGACTTCAGTAAGTGGTTAGATAAGCACTTTAAAATTATAGCTAACCCTAGTTTTTCTTAAAATGCTGCATTTGTCTCTTTTAAAAATCTTTAATAGAAAGAAAATATAGTGTGCCTGGGTCCCTGCCTATGTACCGTCTGTGAGGTTGGGTGCTTCTCCACCTACCGCCATAGTAACTTGTGTACACCCATGTACATTGCAGCATAATTGGAAGCAGCCATGTGCCTTCCCAATGTGAGAGCCCGAGGGAGTGAATAAAACCCAAAGGACAGTTCTCATCAAAGGGCAGCCGTCTGCTGGGGTGGGGGGACAATGGAGAGGCGGGCAGTGAACATTGCTTGACCAGTTGTACGTGCCTTTATTTGTATAACTGAGTAACCACTTTAAAGATAACATTATGTAATACAGTGACCGTTGCTGATTCCCTACTAGCTCCTCTGTAATTTGGTATTTCCCTTATTGTTTCTGTTACATGTTTCCGTCCTGTTGTCTTTAAAATAGAAAAAAAAGGAAAATATAAAAGTGACAGAGCTGTGGCAGAGTCACTCCTTAGTGGTTGCTGAGAGAGCACAGGAAAAATGAACCTGGCTTAAGATAGTGTCCAGCCTTCCCTCAATACCTTCTCCCCTCTCTCTTGACTTCTTCAATCCTAAATTGCCCCCGGGCAAAACACTGGCTATGCACACCATTCATCTGACATCATCATGCGCAGGGCCACTCCTGAAACAGCTCTTCACAGATGTGAGATTTTAGCCCAGGACCCTATTTTCCAAAGGAAATGTCAGCTTCCTTCTTATCTGGTCTCTGGAAACATGGAGTCACGGCCAGGCCGAAAGGCCTCCCTGGACTCAGGTGTGCTCTAATGGGCTGTCTGTATCACTGAAAGCTCAGAAACGTTTGCCACCTCTGGCCCAGCGTGTTTCTGGGCAAAGCACTGTTGCTGATACCCAGCTGAGAGAAACCGAGAGGCATTAGCCTGGGTCTCCTATGAATGAAGGCATCTCTTTAGAAGTCACGTTTGTCTCCTTGCTCTCTGGCCCTCCCCTTCAGAGACTAAAGACAGCTTTCAAGACATCATTTTTTGCAATTGCAATACAAATTCAAATTACATTAGGCTATAGTTTGCGAGAAAAGAGGTTTTTAAAGCTTATTTGATAATCTAATGTTCTGTGTTTATCTTCATGAAACAAAATTTTATCAGAGGCCTTTATCAAATTTTCAAAATCATTAACTGTTATCACCTGTTATAAAAATATTTACTACAAATTGAAGACTAAAAATCAGAATTCAATTACCTATATCCCTATACACACTTTTAGCTTTTCTAGAACTTTAGAAAGTAAAACAGTTACCCATTATTATTTTTGTAGTCCCAAATTTCATTTCTCTGAGAAAATAATTTTCCTAGAAATTCTGGGATAAAAAAAAGAAATTGTAGGATACGTTTTTGTGTGAAATTCTACCATTACAGTAGATAAAAAGAAAACATAGTATAATAATATGTTATCTGTGTGTGAATTATTTATAGAATTATGTATTAATTATTTATAGAAAAAAGACATGCTAAAAACTACTAGAAGTATGAGAGAGTCAACCACACATGGTAAATAGGTAAGATCCAGGTAGTAGGATTCATCACCTGACAGAGGCAAAGGGAAATCGAGGGGGACCTCTGTGGGCAGGTCTAAGAACACAGAGCCCGGGTCAGAGACTCAGGAAAAGAGGACAGAGGAGGAACGGCCCCACAGGAGAAAATCACGTGCAGATACCTCATATCTGTGCCTGTAGAGGAAGAAACTTTGCGGGACTGTTGAACAGTCTGGATACTAACTGTATCTAACAGCACCCTCAGCTGATGGGGAGAACAAGATAGTTATTAATCCTGTGGAAAACCTAAGTCTAACACCACGGCCAAAGCTCACTCTGAAAGGCTCATCTTGCTCTGTTCACCAATCCTAATTTATTACATTATACACTTATCAATTTTATCTAAGCCCCTGCACTGAAAGACTCACCCTAAACTAGATCCCTGAGAAATCTCAAAGATACTCGGTCTTGGCCTCGAAAACATGACCAAGGGCACACTGAGATCATGTGCGTCAAGCTTCGTTTTGCCAATAGGTTGTTCTGGTGGTGAGGCTGGCATTCTGCACGCTGCTTATCCCAAACATGTGATCGTAATTATTTTACAATGATAGAGAAGGGAAAAGGCATGTTTAGAAATTATGTGAGAAAGCTAAATCATCTTCTACTTTAGGAAGAGTCAACACATTTATTTTACTGTCAGGTATTAAACACTCCCAACATTTTTTTTCAGGTCATTCTCTACCTCACAAGCAGAGAAACTATTACTAAGCAGTCAGAATGCCAATGTATCAAAAATGAGAAAAAAGAGAGGAAGCAAAATGTTTACACACTGGGAGTATTACAGAGGAACATGTATCCTCCTGTTAGGGATCTGCTCATTGTCACATTTTCACATTAAATAGCACTGAAAATCACAATCCAAATATTTTTGAAGATTTAAAACCATTTTATATATTTTCAAAACCCATACTTAAAATTATTTACTGTGAGATTGCTGAGATCATAATTACTTTTCACAAGAATATGAACGTGTCGTCTGAGGAGCACGCTGTCTGCTTCCCTCAGATACTACTTTCCATATTCGTGAACTCTGCAGAACTGAATGATTCAGCAGTCTGACCTGGCCCGGAACAGCCAGGACCCAAGCTATTTTTAGAACGTCTTCTACAGAGGAATTGGGAAGAACCAGAGCGAAGACACAGAGGTCTGGGCACATCAAATCGGAGAAAAGCCACTATAATGAAATCACAGGTACTCTCATTTTTGTTACAAGAAACGTTAGAGTAAAAATGCATTGGAGTTATTATTTAATGGATTTATTAACAAACGGTGGAACAAATTTAAAAACAGGAAAAAAGAAAAAGTACTCCTCCTCATAAAGCTTACTAAGTTCATTCCAAATGATTATCTGCTAGTCACTGTTTTGCGATACAAACATATTTCAAGAGGAGGAAGAGGCATAAGCCGTCACACTAACAGTCCTACTTATTCACTTAAATGCCGACGAAATAAGTTCACTATCTGCTCCAGTCACCCCAAGGCACCGAGGTGCCTGTCTGCTCTCTGTTCTTCTCCGCTGCCCATCACGTGAGAATCAGGGTCCGTCCAGCCGGCTACACCCTACTCTTCCAATCTGGTTCTTTCTACACGCGGTTGTAATCCCTCTGAAGACAAACCTGCAGAGCAGCTAAAAAATAGAGGGGTGAGCAAGCACCGACGTGCGGACTCGGGGCGTCTAGTCCTTTTAATTGAGGCGAGCTAGATTTGATAAAGAGCCTCAATTTCATAATTACAGGTTTTTCCTCACTTGAATTTGTAGTTTAAATTTATATCACAAGCATAATCTAAGAGAATCTCTCATAAAAAAATTAATTCCCTGGCATTCATGCCTCTAGGACCCCTGGCACAACTGTCAGAAAAGACAAAATCTCAACTCAAGCTTTGCAGTGTTCTGAATATCCCAGACTATAAACCTATGAAGAAAATTACCATAAAATTCAGTAAAAATTTCAGGCAAAATGGCCAAAATAATTTAGAAAGTAAAGTCACTCAATAAAGAACATCTACTTTAAAAACTATTAAGAGAAATGAAAGAAATCAAGAGATTTATTATGAGAAAAATAAGGCATGCTAAATAACGAACGTAAGCATTTACAAACAAGCAAACAATCCATGCCAAACTTCCTGAAACAAACAAGTATGGTCATTATGAAAAGCTCAGTGGGTAGACTGGAAATTAGACTAAACAAGCTGAGAAGAAAGTAAATTCAAAGGGAGAAGTAGAGATGCAGTAAGAATGCAGAAATGCAACAGAAATTAGGATGAGGGAAGTTATGAAAAATTAAGAAGCAAAGAATAAGATGAGAAGGGCAATCAGACCTCTAGTCAGCCTTTAACTAGTAGGAAAAGGGAGGTTTAATACTTCAAAATGTACATGCAAAATGCTTCCACAATTAATGAAATCTATAATCTGCAGATTCAGGAAATATAAATGTTATGTATGTAATAAAATTACTGTATTTTGTCAAATCTCAGATATCATTTTACAACCTCTTTATGTAGCACAGGGAGAACATAAATTTATGACTGACCTATAGTAGAATAATCTAACATTTACAGTTTTTATTTTATTATTACTTACAGAGTTCTTTTAGATTTATTTAACCATATATTTTGCCAAATAACATGCTCATAGGTACTAAAAGAAAATTATACAAAACAAATGTAATAAACTTCCAAAACACCTCCACATACAATAAAACTGGAAGAGAGATAGGCAAAAAGATAGAACAGAACGGAGGGCTCAGAAAAGGATCCATGTGATTTTCACTTGATTTTGACAAAGACACCAATTCAATTTAATGAGGAAAACAAAGTCTTTTCAGTAAAAGATGATCAAGACAATAGATAACTCTATGTGGGAAAATAAACCATGACCTCCTAACTCATAACATACACAAACTGAAATAAAAGTGGATCACAGACCAAAATGTGAAGATAAAACTGAAAGATCTATGGAACAAAACATAATAGAATATAATCATGACTTTGAGATAGACAAAGAGTTCTCAGGACACAAAGACACTAATGATGAAAGAAAACAAGTACCTTGTTAAAATTTAAAGCCTTTACGTGTCAAAAGCACTGTTTACAAAAGTAGAAAGACAAAAACAATATGTCTAGCAAAGGGTATGAACCTAGAATCACGAAAAATAACTCAATTTTTAAAAGTATGGGCAATAAACATGAACTGAGATGATGAGATGCATGAAACGATGTACATCAGTAGACATCAGATATGCAAATTAAAACCTAACAAGAATCACAGAAGTATCAAAATTACAAAGGTTGACAGTGCCGATTGTTTCTAATAAATTCAGTATCTAGTAAACTTAGACCATTTTTGAAAACTTGAGACACGTTTACCCAATAGCCCAGTAATGGTAGTCCTATGCATTCACCAGGAGAAAAGACGGTTTATAGTGCCAGAACAAAAAACTAGGAGGATATCCAGAGTAGCTTTATTTGTAAAAGCCAAAAATTAGAAAAAACCAACATGCTTGTGAACAGAAAAATCGAATAAGCAAACTGTATTTAATATTTCTAAAATGGAATATAATTCAGCAATTTTTTAAAAAAACTGCACGAAACAAAATGGTAGATTATCAAAGTATTCTGAGTAGATAAAAGAGTATGTACCTTTTACACACAGTCATGGGCCACACAGAGAGGTTTAGGCAATGAGATCATGAGAGCCTGTCCAACAGTGGTTTTAACAATGATGTTTTGGCCAAGGACTAACCACCCAGACTCTGGTATAGCTGATATAGTCTATGTGTGTGTGGTAGGCTATATCATCTACATTTATGTGAACTGTGTAATGCATGCACAATGACAAAAGGACACTTCTGTGATTCTCATTAGGTTTTAATTTGTATGTCTGATGACTATTGTGTATCTTGTTGCTACACAGGACATGACTGTATGTTTGATATAAAGTTCAAAGCAGACAAAATAAATCCATAGAAATACAAGTTGGAATACCTCTGGGTAAGGGAAGTATGGACTGGAAAGGGACCTAAGGGACTCTGGGGTGATAGGAATATCTTGAATATCTTGATCTGGATGGTAGTTACATGAAAGTACTCATAAAATATCAGTAACTGCACAGTTAGGGTTGTACATTTTGAGCGGCTGGGATGTAGCTCAGTTGCAGAGTAGTTGCCTAGCATCCTCAAGGCCCTGAGTGGAACATTCAGTACTGACAAACAAAACAAAGAAAAAAAAGATTATGCGTTCTAATGTATCTAAATGATACCTCAATAAAGTACAGAGGAAAAGTCTTCATATTTAAATTTAAACTTCTGAACCACTTTTTTCTGAAACAGGATCTTTCTCTATAGTTCAGGCTGACCTCAAACTCATGGTGCTTCCACTGGCTCAGCCTCCCAGGAGCTGGGATTGCAAGTGTGCACCACTACACTGAGTTCCTGAATCACTTTTGAACTAACAGGTCTATAATTTTCATAAGCAACACTGTTTTCTGTGCTGTTAAGAACACTGAGGATGTGGCATCCCCTAAATGTGGTGCATCATTATCTACAGAATTTTCTTCTAAGCTGACATTCATTCTGTACATTTTGATACTACAAGATAATGAAATCACCAACATGAACTGTTCACACAGCTCCTTTGAAATTTCTTTCATCCACTCCAGGGGGACTGTGTCATTTCTGCCGGCCTCAGTTATACTATGCGGCACACACTGGCAGCCTCTCTGTACCTAGCTCGGTAACACAATGCAACACGACTCTACCAATTCTGTACATGTTTATCTTTCTTGCAAAATGCCTCATTGTTAATTAGCAAGAAGAGGTAGAATTGTAGTCATTCTCCCAGTGGAAAATTTTAACTGAAGTAATATTATATTTATATTTTTGCTGCTCTGTGCTTTTCTGAATAGACAGTAATGTTTTGCTTCAGTGCCAAATCATGGTGTAATCTTTTAGATACCTTCTGAAATGGGATTAAATTCGTAACAGGTAGTATCAATGACAGAAATGACAATAGCATAAACATATACAGTGAAGTTTACATATATTTAGACAATGAAATTGTTGTAGTCTGTCCAACAGTGATTTTAAAATGCCACAGATTATCAGACATATACTGATTTCAGAGTTGTTGAAATATGGAAAAAAGTGTATCTCAAACTGATGAAATATGATGGCTCTGCATCTAAAACATTACAGTGAATTGAAAGGCTTTGTTGAGAAAGAAATCTTATAATCTTAAAAATAATCAGAAAAAGAAGTCCCCCTCTACAAAGCCAAAAATAAGAGTGGATATTTTAATGACAATAATAAAACTCGGCCGCAGTCCTTCCCACACGCTCCTTGCTGGTCGTCACTTCCGAGTCTTTTTCCCCTCCCCGAGAGTACCGCAAAAGGAGACACTCTCTGGGCAGTTGGGGGAAGAACTGATTGCCCTGCTCCTACCATGGTGCCTGCACAACCAATATTTATTGCCGACTGCCATGTCCGGGGTGCCTAACGCACACAGAACTGGAACCAAGTCAGACCCTGCCTGCCCTCAAATTGCTCGGATTAACAAGAGATCCGAACTCTGCTACAGTGCTTGTCTTCCAGGAAGATGGCGACCGGGTAGGCAGCAGAGAGAGAACCTCCCAGAGGATTACCACCCAGACAATGGAATATAGCAATATGAAGACAGAAAGGAGAGAGGTGTGTACCCTGAACCCAAGAAGGACCTGAAATGGGAACTGAAGCCCTAGGAAAGACCAAGCAAAACCTCTCCTGGAGGAAAGGATCAGAGGGCCGCCGTGGCACAGTCGGAGGGAGAAGAGACGGAGAAAGAGGAAGCCACTGCTT
>PVLD010033039.1:0-14051 GCA_004027595.1 Dinomys branickii
CTGTTAAGTTCATGTGTCCAGGATTTAAATTGAGACGTGACACAAACCTTCCCTCTTAGTGTACCCTTAACTGACTCTTTACCATCATTCTCCTCAATGAGATCAATAGATGCGTTTCAGCATCTTCCCATGGTCCCTCTTGCTGCACTGGCATGAACAAAGTAAAGGGCATGTGATATCTGAAAATCTAGGGTGGAGTATTGATCCACACACTTCATAATGATTTCCTTGGAGGATGGTATGGTGAGAGTCATACGAGTATCTATCTCCAAATGCCATCAATATTTGCCACACTGTGGTACTCTATCAATGGACAAATGCCCTCCTATAGGATATTTTAAGAGTTCTTTTTGTAAGATGGAATATCTAAATGTAGACCTATGAAGTTGCTTATGACAGGACGTACGCTACCTTTATAGTCTGGCTTACAAAATAGGCAGAAGCATAGCTTGAGGATCTAATAAGCACTCTCTGTGATTATTGGAATGCTCTACATATGAGGCAGAGGGTGGGGTATTTAGCAGTAGTGGACTTTCAGTGAGTATTCCTAGATGTGTAAATTATCTGTGATTGGGAAAGTCACTCAATAATGGTTCTGATTTACAGTACAAAAGGACCATGTTCTGTTTCCAGTTGCCTTAGAAAAACCACAGCCTGTAGAGACATGGCATGTATGTAAAGATTCCCTCAGAGGTAGGTTTTTGTTTGTACCCTTGCTGAGACTGGCCCTGTTCTTTATGTAAGTAGGGTAAGTGTTACATTATGTGGAAAATTGATGAAATATGAAATTTCTGAACTTGGAACTTGGAACAGAAATTTATACTTCATGAGTCTTCCATTTAGATTACTGTGATTTATCTCCAGGAGGCCCTAGTTAAATTTAAATATAATAATTGGTAAGGAGGGAAATTAGTACTTAGACATACATTTTTAATATAATTATTTTGTGACATAAAGACTATAATGGATTTTAATCCATTTAGAGCAAGCTAGAGCATAAGTTCAAGTGTGCAACAATTTAGATCCATCTCCTTGAAGAGAGTAGAAGTCTAATCACATTACTAATACCATTTGTTTGGCAGATTTATGTTAAATTGACCTCCTACTATGGCAGGCAGGGGATATTATTTTATTTGTTTGTTGATTGGAAGCCTATGTGGATGGAAAAAGAAACAACATGCAAGATGGGTGATTTTCATCAAGTCTGTTTTGAATAGAAGCTTGTGGAATTAACAAGTCCTGGCCTGTGCATCAGGTATCAGTGTCTGCTTACACTAAAATTTGATAAATTACCAGTAAACTATTTCCTGATATCTTCTTGTATATATCTACTTTATAAGTTCTATAACAATTAAAATATGTATAGAAAAAACTGAAGCACTGAGTCTACACTTAGTTCTTCAAAGTTTGTGCTGTGCTAGTGGGAAAAAAAAGCCTAAGACAGTAAGTAATATGAGTTTCAATGTGAAAGGGAGCCTGAATTGACTTTATACAGAAAGTATGAATATTCTTACAATCCAGGAACTTCTATGATCTGATATCAGGGGTATTGCTTGGCTAATTTAGGTAGTATTAAGAAACCAGGCTCATCAAGAGCACCAAGATCTAGAATACCCTTGATATGAGGGAGACAAGATGGGAGGTTTAGGAGGCAGGACAGAAAAGTGTAGACAGAAAGACACAGAAACTGCATTTTAATTATTTGTAATTAATTTCCTATCTTTGTTCTAGACTGCTCAATTAAGATCATCCACCCTGCCCACTCTGGGTCTACACAGTAGCTGCTTTGATCATAGATGTTGTAAGTGCTATGGCTGCTCCTGAACGGGACCTGAACAGTCTGTGTTTAGTTTACAGTCACCCCTGGCCCTCTGGTCAGCCTCTGCTCAGTTCTCCCTCTAAAGCTATTAAGCATACACAGTCTTAACATGTGGAGATGTCATTCATCCCCTTTAAAGCTGCTCGCCTTGTGTTTACACCAGTGGAAAAGGCAGTCAAATAAACTATAAAAGCTTTATAATGATTAAATTTACCCCTATTTCTTTTTCCAGTGTGCTCTCCATATTGTACAATGACTACTTTAGATAGAAAACAGCTAGGTTGTCCTTTGTAGTATTTTACTGTATTATATCTCTGGGCTCTAGTCCAAGTTTTAGAAGAATAACCTACAAAAACCTCAGGAAGTGATTTAATTGCAGTAGAGATAAAGAATATAGAATGAGATGAAGACAAAATTCAAACATCGGTGAAATGATGTGAACCATGAGCATTCAGAAAAGCAGTGAGAAACAAATATGCTGGCCCTTTGGGTAAGTGGGAGCTACTAAGTCTAAATTCCAAGGAGCAAGGATGATGCATAAAAGCAGAGACCTTATCAGTACTTGGAATAGAAGGTTCTCCATTCAGCTTTGTATCTCTGATTCAAGGCGTCTGTTCTTTCCAAAGGATTCCCTATAATATAATGCATGCTATTTTCTGTATCCCAGGAAATGAGACACTAGTAATCATTCTCAAATCTCTACTAGACAATACTATTTTTTAAAAAAGGGAAAGCATAATCCCAACCTAATGACCAGAATCTCTGCAATTGCTATCACTGTGTTCTATGTGAACACTGCCTATTGGATTTATCTATCTAGTTAGTTGTACAGCAATATATAATCTTTATTCATGCATTTATCAGCACCTGCTGTGTACAAAAGACATGATTCCTGCTCTTAAAGAAGTCACAATCTTTCAGTAGAAGTTAAAAATTGAGTAGCTGCAATAAAAACAATGGCAATTTCTATACTGCCGACAAGAGAGCAAAAGATTTGAGATAATTATTTTTGAATCTAAGTGAAATTCTTGAAATCTATCTCAGAATGGATGATTCATGAGCTGCTTTTCATGGGACATAAATGATGTTTTTAATGGACAAAGGCATTTCTGAGGATGAACATTGCACAAGTAATGTAATGAATGTGAATGTGTTGGAGAGAAGGTAGTCCATCAATGTGACTAAGTACAGCGTATGATATAAAACAGGGTGAGGATTTTCAGAAGATATGGCTTGAACGATGGAGTGGTCTCAGATGGCAAATAAACCCATGAGTAGGCAACAGTTAGTTTATCCTCTAGGAATTGATGGTCAATGTGGGGGTGGGTTTCATTACAATTCTGAGTTAGGAATTGCACCAGCAGCTAACAAAGGAGAGCAGACTACAAGAAATGAGAACATTTGAAGCATTTTGTTGTCTTAGAATAGAGGCTGAATGGATAAATAAGATGAATAGCAGTGAACAAGTTGGATACAGGAAAAATGGATTTACTTCATCTTGGTATTGACATTACAGTCCTGTTGAAATACTCTGAGTCAGAGTAAGGAAATATGTAATTAGACAGCAGAGCACAAGGACATATCTTTTTAAATGTGAGAACAGACACACAAGGGCTTTAGTGGAAAAATTGTCCTGTTGAAAAATGGCTCACCTTCTTTGGAAATATACAAGTTGGGAAACTTTGAACCAGAATATGTGGGTTTGAATTCATTTTTTCTGCATTGTAACTGGACAATTTAGGGAAGTTACTTAACACTTCTGTGCTTTACTTGGTATATCTGTAAAATAAAAACAGCTACACTGTCATCAAAAGTGAGTCTACTGTGAGAATTAAATGATGTGTGTAAAGAGGTGAGGAGAAAGTCTGACACATTGCAGGCCAATAAAGCTCAGATATTAAAAATAACAGCAGACATTGTCCATAACAAATACATTGACTCTCAGTTCATCTTCTTCACCCTAAAACATCTAGATTATATTTGTTCATTTGTCTGTTTAGTGGACACGGAATTGTAAGATGAACAATGAAATAGAAGCAACATTTTAAAAATTGGAGTTAATTAATTTTTGATGAAGAAATGTTACATTCCACAAGTTTATTCTATCAATGAACTATGAAGATATTATATCTGGAGAAACTTGTGCAGTTAAGCATTGCCTTACATTCCTAAACTTAATACCCTCACAAGGATACAGAGATTCATGACATCCAGGAAAACACAAACCACCTCAGCAAAAAGGCAATTCCTATTATCGCTGACAGCATCGTCCCACATTATAGGTAAGCAGGGAGGGAAATAAAGGAGCAAGTTCGAAGGGAGAAAGTCTGTTAGAACACTACTCGGCCGAAAGACCTTGGGAGAGACTAAAAAAAAAAAAAAATTAACATGCAGCAGAATCTTAATGTATAGCTACGGCCTCAAAAATAGGATGCAATTAAGTGCTTCTAACAAGGCTCCAGTAGTCTGATGGTAAGTGGGGAAAGACTAGCCTAATGAAATGTCATGGGGGCACTGCTTATAACAATCATATGCCCTGGATGCCAAATGGAGTTTTACCTGCTGGAGAAACAGTTACAGAGGAAAAGAACAAAAGCCTGCCAGCTGTTAGGAAATAGAACAGAATGAGGCCCAGGGCCCTGGGGGAAGAGGAAAATTAACACAGCCTCTGCATCTTGTTATGTTTCCCTTGCCACTGTGCTTTTCTCTTCTGGATTCAAAATTGTACATTTCCCACTGGGTGAAGGTCTTTTACAAAAGTGGTGTGGGATTTGGTGTCTGGACAGTGCAAATTTGGAAAGCAGGTTGTTAATAAGAATTTATAGAGGCAGGGGATGAGGCACACCTCATAAGGCTTTGTAATAACTACCCGTATTAACTGCTTTGCTATTTTTCTTGAATTCACAATTTACCTACTTTCGGCTATTGTTGGTTTAATTCTCTCCTCAAATGAAAGCCTGTCAGAGATATCATCTCTGAAAATCTTATCTATGGTTGTCATTTCCCAGGCCTCTAAAGAATCTCTAGCCCATGATGCTGCTTCATTTTCCTCAAAGAATTTTTCAGTTCATAAACTATTATTTGTTTATTGATTGCCCCACAATACATTGCCTGAGGAGTTTGTGTCCCGCCCAGGATATATGATACAAGCTCCACGAGCACAGAAAACATCTTCCCATGTTGTACCGCACTCTGTCCCATCATTAATATAGAACCCATAATGTACTCAAGCTACATGAGAGGATTCAGGCCTGTGATCCTAGCACTTTGAGAGCCTGAGACAGGATCGCAAGATTCAGCACAGCCTGGGTAATTTAGCAACTTAGCAAGATCCTGTTTCAAAATTGAAAAAGGACCGCTGATGTAGCTCAGTGTGAAGAGCCTAGGTTCAGTCTTCAGTAGCAAAATAAATGTGTTTGTTTCTCTAGCGATGCTTAAAATTAAAATTTAACCAATGAACCTAAATGTTTTCTTAATACTGAGCAGCCCTACTTACTTCGTCTTGTCTCATCAGCAAATCTGTCAGTCTATTGATTTTTTTCCTTAAATTAATTTTTTCTCCTTTTATTGTGATCCTATTTTATGTCTAAACTCTCAAATTTCTTTGCTATCTCATCCAGTGCCTTATCTCTCCAGGTTTTCCATTTTTAGTTGTCTACCTGAGCATTCTTATCATTGTATAAATGTACCATGTTACTCCTACTCTTAAAAATGACCAGCCCTACTTCTCCCAGGTATCACTCTGTTTTAGCAGTTCTTTTAAAGAAATACATTTCTAGAGCATTCACTGGTCTTACTTTATCTCCTACTTTTCTTGAGAACAATTTCAATATGGATCACTATTCCCCTGTTTTATAACTCAAATGAGCACCACCACCACAACCACCACATTGTGTACTCCAGGAGGATTTCCTCTCTCATATTTGTGGACCTATGAGAAGCAAAAAGCAGTTGGAAAGTCCTTCCATTTTAAAAAGTCAGATTTACTGAGATGTAATTAGTATACTATTTAATGGATCCACTGTAAGTGCCCAGTTTGATGAATTTTGAGAGATGGATGCAAGCTTGTGTATAACCTTTGTGACTCTCCAAATATTCACAATATAAGCATCTTTTACATTTTCCTATACTGTGTCACACTCAATTGTCAGCAAATAGAATAGCTCCCCCTGCTTTTCTCTGGATTCCTGTCACATGGAGTATTATTTTCTATCCTTTGACTTCCAGTCTACGAATTTCTTTTTAAGTTAAATGTGTTTCTTGTATGCAGCACACACTGGATCTTGTTTCTTGATACATTCTTCCAGTCTGTGTCTTTTTATTGGTGAATTGAGACAATCATCGTTGATGATTATAGCTGATATGAACTGACATCCTTGTCATGTTATTTTCCTCTTGGTGGATCCTCTCTTTTTTCTCTTATTCTGTTTAATTGTTTGTCTTTTGCTTTGGTTTGCGGAGCTGTAGTCCTTGTTATCTCTTTCTATAATGTCCTTCAAAACATTTTGCAGTGCTGGCTTGGTGGTCATAAATTTCCTTAGGCATTCTTTGTTCATGGAAATATCTTATTTTTCCATAATTTTAAAAAGATATCAATCCAGGGTAAAAGTTGTTTTTGTTTTAGAACTTGAAATACTTCACTCCAAGCTCTCCTTCACTTGAGGGTTTGTGCTGAGCAGTGAGCTGTGATTCTGATGGACATTCCTTTATAGGTGATTTGTTTCTTTTTAAAAATTCTATCCCTTTGTTGAATTTCTGGAATCTGAACTATGATATGCCTGGCTGTAGATTTTTTATCATGGCTAATTGGAGTTCTGTATGCCTCACTTACTTGCATGTAAATTATTTTTCTCTACCTGGAAAGTTTTCTGCCCTGATGTATGTGAGCAGTTTTTACTGACATTTGTGCCATCTCCTGCCTTATGATTGGCTTCAATTAATAGAAAGTTATCCTCCTTTACCTCATCTAGCACCTACTGTGCTGATTTCTCATTATCCCCTACTATTTTTAGGAAATCTTTCTTTTATGATTGACAACCACAAGCCTGTCTTTTGTTTCTGAGATCCTGTCCTCACACTGGCTTAATTTGCTGTGGATACTTTCAATGGAATTTTTATTCTCCTGGATATCTGCTTGAATCTGTCTTATGAATTTCAGTTCTTTCTGATGTGGAGCATTCATGGCTTTCATAAATTTCTTAAGCTTCTCTATTTTATGTCTGTATCTTCTCTAGAGTCACTAAGCATGATTTTCATTGTAGCCACCATTTCTATAGTTTCCTGAGAAATTAATTCTGATATGATTTTTTTCTAGAGCCTCGTTCGATTTCTTTGCTGTTACCACTTCAGAGAGGACAGATGGTTGGCTTTCAGATTGTCCCATCTCATTGACCCCTGGGTTTGCCTTTGGTGAACTGGATTCTGGGGTTTCATCTTGTTTAAATGTATTCTCACTTACTTTTCTTTTTTAAGTTTAATTCCGGGGGTGGTATTTGTAAATTGGCTATGGTGAGTTGCTTTATTGCTGGTATATAGAAACTTTAGGGAACAACTACCTCTCTGAAGTATCTTCCAGGTATAGCTGGTTTTTGGGCTTTGAATTATTTGTAACATCCTGCCTCTTCAATTTGTTGGGGATAAGTTGTTACCTGTTTGGCCCAGCCCTTGGTTCTTTGGCACTGTGCCACAGTATTTCATATGACACTTAGTCAATCTCAGTCTTTGAATACCAGAAAGAACAGCTGCTTATAAAAATTATATCACTTTTTTCTATAGTGATACCAGTGATCATAGGATCAAACACAGCCTAGAAAATGACAAACTGAGCTAACCATTAATTGATCACCTTTAACTGCATGAACTAGATTTATGGTTTATACAACGAAATCTAAAACAAACCAGTAAATTGTATGCAGTATACAAGTCCTTAATATGTCAGTTTTGCCCTCAGGTATTAAAATTTAAAATGGGTTAGGGAGAAAATAGAGAAGTAGAAGAAGAAAATGATGTTAGAAGTAATGCCAAGGACAAAGGGGGATCACACTAACTTTGGGAAACTGGTGCCCAGATTGGAGGGAAAGAAAAAAGGAAAAGATAAAAAGAAGAACACAATAGTATCATGACCACAAAGAGCCTGAAACCATGTTCACACTCATATAAAAACAAGATCAAACAATGAAGGAGAAAAAAAAAAAAAACAAGACCACAACCACAACAACAACAACAGGAGCACAAACAAGAGACAGAAAGAAAAAAAATTAACAAAACAGCAAAAAAGTCCACCTACAGGTATGTCTCTGCTGTCACTTGTAGACAGCCTGTGGAGAGAGAGTCCCAACCTGTGTTTCTTTATCCTAGAAAGCCAGGAGTACCTTTTAGGCAGGGTAGTAGATGATCTCAGTGAGCCTGCACATTCTGGCTGAGAGCAGAGTCCTGCAGCCCACAGGTTTCCATCTGCCCAAGCCGAGCTGAGAGCTACTGTATGGAACCAGTAGCTATTCTGAGTTCTGAGCTCAACTAGCCCCTCTCCAAAATGGTTCCTGGTCGGTCACTCTATTGTGTGGGATGACTGATCCCTCAGCACTCACTGCCAGCTAGTTCAGTCCTTCAGGTCCACTGCTGTCCTCCACTGCTTCATGTCTCTGTGGAGGCCTCTAGGGCCAACAGACCCCGCTAGGGTCACTGTGTGTCCACAAGTCTGAGTCATTCCCATCTCAGAAAGAAAGTGCCATCAGCTCCCTCCTTCTTATTGTTGAAGTTTCTCTCTCCACTCTTTACATGGGCTTCAGTTTGGGCCTCAGATCCTTCTGGGTCCAGGAGATTCCCTTCCCTACTTCTTGTTTTCTCCATGTTGCTATATTCCACTGTCTGTATGGTGACTCTCAGAGAGCTCTTTCTCTGGGGCTTACCTCTTGACCATCTTGATTCTCTCCCTTGGAAATTTCATTTAAACTTGCTTAACCATATTACTTCATTGTATTTTGTAATTTTCAGTATAAATGTCTTAGGTATTTTTTAAAAATTTATCTCTATGTCCTTCATGTTTCATTTTACTATAAATGATGTTTATTTTCTGCAATTAAATCATCTGTTGCTAGTATTGTGTGTGCAAGTTTGATTTATTTTTATACATTACACCATACACTATTGATAAGACATTTTATTAATTCTAATAGCTCCTTTCTTACATTATATGGAAATTTTTATGTAGTCAAATTTGTGATTTCAAATAGACTTGTATTTCTTCTTTTCTAATCTATAGATCTGTTTTATCTTGCTTTACAGCAATAACTGAAATGCTTAGAAAATTTTGAGTAGTACCAGATGAAAATATCCTTGTTGCATTTCAGAATATAGAAAGAAATGGTCTTTCACCATTGGTGCTGATACTAGCTCAGTTTCTCGGTCGAGAAGTATTTCTACCTTTTGTATTTACTGTGCACATTTCATATTATTTTTGCCTTAAATGTTCATTGTCACTTCCAGGATGATGGCAACCAGGGAAGCAGCAAAGGAAGGATCCTCGCTGATAGAGTCCCCCAGCTCGTGACAGGCTTGGCGAGTGTGAACCCCGGGGCCTTGGCTGGGAAGTTCAAACTGAACGTGTTCATCTGGGCTGCCAGAGATGCGGCGGGTCGGACCAAATTGCCGTGGTGAGACGCGGGAAAGACGGGAGCACTGGGAACCAGAGAAGCTCAGTGCTGCAGATGGGTGGCGTCTTGGCTGGGTCCGAGACTGCCCCGTGCCCGCACTCCTCAGGCAGGCTCCACAAATCCGAACAGTGAAACAGGATCCTGCTCCAGTCCTGGCCCCAGCTGCCAAAGCCCTCAGCGGCCTGCAGTCCACGGCCCCGTGTGAGGAGAACAGAGGAGTGCAGCATCCCGCTCCCTCCCCCAGAACCGGAGAGCACGAGAATTACCACTTTGAAACCTTCCTGCTGGCACAGATTCAGAAATGGGTGAGCTATCTGCACGCCGCGACCTGATCACTGAGTGGGGGACGAGATCTGTTCCCATAACTGCAGGGAACCCTGGGCGGGTGGGGGAGTGGATTTTCATTCACCACCCAGGTCTTCCCGTAGGGAGTAGCCCATCCCACAAACCAGCACCTGAGCAGCCTCTAAGCGGAACTCTCAGTAGCAAGCTTAAGGGACATTCTCCAGAAGAGAAGGAGTCATTGGAGCAGCCTTTGCAACAGACCTTTGCCTGGTGAACTGCCTCGGTAATTTATTGCTCAATATTTCGAATCTGTTACCCAAAATGGGAAGAGAGAAGAACAAAACGCAGTCTCAGAACTCAACCCCAACCAGAAAAAATCCTGGATGTGAGGATATAGGGGAACTAGGAAGCCACATACCTGCAAACTCTGAAACAACTGCATCCGAAATAATGAAACAACTCCAACAGGCCATAGAAGAGCTTAAAGCAGAAATAAGCCACATACCTGCGATAATCTCTCAGACAAAAAATGAACTGAAAATTATAATGGAAGAAATGTTCCATACACATAGAGAAGAAATAGATAAAAGATTAGAAGAAAATAGGAAACAAATGCAAACGTTACAAGAGCAATTTAGGAATGAATTACCAAGAATGAAACAGGCCCAAAGAGATTGACAGGAAGTGAAAACTTCCAATGAAACCTTGAAAAACCGCTTAAATGAAACCGAACATAGAAATTCAGACCTTTAACACAGCATGGGAGCTTATGAGTGTGAAAGGAAGGATCTCATAAAATCATCAAACACACAAGAAAAATCAATCCAACAGCTGCAAAATGAGGCAAAACGAAATAATATTCGAGTAATAGGAGTCAGTAAAACAGCAGGAGACCACACAAACGATATAAAAAGAATACTTGCTGAAATAATAGCAGAAAATTTCCAAAACAAGGTAAAAGATACTGAAGTACAGTTAATCGAGGTATATAGTACCCCAATGATCCATAACCCAAAGAAAAACACATAAAGACATATAATAGTCAAGATCCCAGGTATCCAGCAAAAGAACACAATATTAAAAGCTGCTAGAGAAATGAAACAGATCACACATGAAGGAAAGCCCATCACAATCACAGCAGACTTCTCAACGGAAACCATGAAATCAAGAAGACCTTGGAGCGAGATATTACAGATTCTGAGTCAAAACAAATTCCAAGCCAGACTGATGTATTCTGCAAAACTATCCCTCAAATTCAATGGAGAAATAAAATATTTCCACGACAAAGAACAACTGAAGAACTTCATGAGTGCCAAACCAGCATTGCAAAAAGCACTAAAAGATATTCTAGATAGACAAAAAAGAGACCACACTCTCAAGAACAACGATAGAAATAACTCTCTAAACAGAACAAGCAAGTAAACAGCAAAAGAAGGAAAACAACAACAAGTAAATAACATGACTAGAAGAAGCCAACATATAACCATTGCAACCATTAATGTAAATGGCCTCAATTCATACGGAAAAAGGAAAAAATTGGAAGAGTGGATTAAGGAACATAATCCAACAATATGCTGTATACAGGAAACACATTTTACTCAAAAGGAAATCCACAGGTTGAAAGTTAAAGGCTGGAAAACAATTCTCCATGCAACAGGTCCCCAGAAAAAAGCAGGAGTAGCTATTACGTTTGCAGACAATGTAAACTTCAAACCAAAAACAATCAAAAGAGATAAAGAAGGCCATTACATGCTAGTTAGGGGAAAGCTGCAAGAGGAAGAGGTAACAATCCTAAACATTTATGCACCAAAACAATGGAGCACCAAATTTACAAGTCAAATCTCAACTGATGTGAAAAATCAAATAACCAATAACACTATTGTAGTAGGAGACCTAAACACCCCTCTGATGCAAAGAGATAGGTCAACTGGACAAAAACTCAGTAAAGAAATAACAGACCTGAACCAAAAGTGTGAACAAATGGACCTAGTAGATGTATAGAGACTGTTCCACGCCACAACATAAGAATACACATTTTTCTCAGCTGCACATGGGTCTTTCTCTAAAATAGACCACATTATAGCCCATAGAGCATATCTACCTAAATGCAAAAGAAATGAAACTATCCCATGCATATTATTGGACCGCAGTGCAATGAAATTGGAAATTAATGACAAAGAGATCTCTAAAAATCGCATAAACACTTGGAAGTTAGACAACAACCTCCTGAATAACCAATGGGTCAGCCAAGAAGTTAAAGAAGAAATTAAAAAATACCTACAAACAAAGGAAAATGCAAGTACAACCTACCGAAATCTGTGGGATGCAATGAAAGCAGTCCTCAGAGGGAAATTTATAGCAATGAACTCATATACAAAGAAAACAGAAAGAGAGCAAATAAACAGCCTAATGCTACACCTCAAACTCTTAGAAAGAGAGCAACAAGCCAAACCAAGGGCCCAAATAAGGGAGGAGATTATAAAACTCAGGGCAGAAATTAATGCAATTGAGATGAAGAAAACTCTACAAAAAATTAGTGAATCAAAGAGTTGGTTTTTCGAAAGAATAAAAAAAATTGATAAACCCCTAGCCAACCTTATCAAAAAAAGAAGGGAAAGATCTCAAATTCATGCAATAAGGAATGAAAAAGATGAAGTCACTACAGATGCCACAGAAATCCCAAAGATCATTAACACCTACTTTGAAAATCTTTACTCCCATAGGATAGAAAATACAGAAGAAATGGACAGATTCCCAGAAAGGTGCAAATTACCAAAATTGAATCAGGAAGATGGAAAAATCCTGAACAACCCAATATCAATTAATGAGATTGAAAACGTCATTAGGGCTGGGGATATAGCTCAGTGGAATAAGCGCCTGCCTAGCAAGCGCAGGGTCCTGAGTTTGATCCCCAGTACCGCCAAAAAAAAAAAAAAGAAAACATCATTAAAAACTTACCAACAAAGAAAAGCCCAGGCCCTGATGGATTCACAGCAGAATTCTATAAAACTTTCAGAGAAGATTTAATGCCAACACTCTTCAAACTCTTCAATGAAATTGAAAAGGAAGCAACTCTCCCTAACACATTTCTGGAGGCAAGTATTATACTGATACCAAACCAGAGAGGGATCCAACCAAGAAAGAAAACTATAGGCCAATCTCTCTAATGAACATAGATGCAAAGATACTCAACAAAATACTGGCAAATAGATTATAGCGAATCATAAGGAAAATTATACACCACAACCAGGTAGGATTCATCCCAGGAATGCAGGGATGGTTCAATATTAGCAAATGAATAAAAGTAATACATCATATTAATATAGTCAAAGACAAAAACCACATGATCATCTCAACAGATGCAGAAAAGGCTTTCGAAAAAATCCAACATGGATTCATGTTAAAAACCTTAGAAAAAATAGGAATAGATGGCCTCTACCTCAAGCTGATCAAAGCCATCTACAACAAACCAACAGCCAACATACTAAACGGACATAAACTGAAAACTTTCACTTTAAAGTCAGGAACAAGACAAAGATGTCCATTGTCACCACTCCTCTTCAACATAGTTCTGGAAGCACTAGCCAGAGCAATCAGACAGGAGAGAGAAATAAAAGGATTTACGATAGGAAAGGAAGAAGTCAAACTATCACTATTTGCAGATGACATGATACTATACATGGAGGACCTCAAAAACTCCACAAGAAAACTCCTGGAATTAATTGACAAATTCAGCAGCGTAGCTGGATACAAAGTCAACACCCAAAAATCAATAGCATTCCTATACACGAACAACAAACAGACTGAGAGAGAAACTGAGGAAACCATACCCTTTACAGTAGCAACCAAGAAATTGAAATACTTAGGAATCAATCTAGCAAAGAATGTGAAAGATTTATTCAGTGAATACTACAGTACTCTGAAAAAGGAGATTGAAGAGGATTTCAATAAATGGAGGAACATACCCTGCTCATGGTTAGGAAGAACTAACATTGTAAAAATGGCCATACTACCAAAACTGGTGTACAGATTCAATGAAATTCCCATTAAACTATCGGTAGCATACCTCACAGATCTAGAGAAAATATGCCTCAAGTTCATCTGGAACCAGAAGAGACCCAGAATAGCAAAAGCAATCCTGGGCAATAAGGACAAGTCAGGTGGAATCACAATCCCTGACCTGAAATTATACTACAAAGCTACTGTAATAAAATCAACCTGGTACTGGCTAAATAACAGACCTGAGGATCAATGGAACAGACTGGAAGATGCAACCACAATGAAAAACCCACTCA
>PVLD010033040.1:0-14047 GCA_004027595.1 Dinomys branickii
AAAAGGAAAAAGAAATATGCATATTTATTTTAAAATATAGAAAGAGCCTTAATTCACTCAGAATAAAATAGAAATTAAAAGCACACTGAAATGCCATTTTTCACTATTAGACTGATGCTGCACTCTGCTAATAAAGACTGTGGATACAGGAATTTTCATGATGTAGATATGAAGTGATACAGTCATTAGCAATAGCTATAAAACTACAAAATGAATATACTCGCAGCAATATATCTTCTAAGATTTCACCTATAGATTTAATCACACATGTGCAAAATAATGTGCAAAATTCTTCACTGAGATATAATTTGTATTACTAGAAATTAGAAACAATTCATCATCAAAGTAGGACTGGTTAAACAATGTACCTGTAATGCCTGGAATTGGAATTCCACACAGTTTAGAAAGAAAAAGAGTAGGGCATTGCGGTGTGTGCCTGTAATCCCAGCACTCAGGAGGCTGAGGCAGGAGGATTGTTGAGAGTTAGAGGCCAGCCTGGGCTACAAAGTGAGTTCAAGACCAGCCTGAACTGTATGGTGAGACCTTGTCTCAAAAGACCAAAAGAAAAAAAAAAAAAAAGCATATGAGGGAACGAACAGTGGCAGAGTACAAAAACCTGTACTTTTCCAAAAGCAACAATTGTCAGAAGCAAATACTTAGAATTCTGGAATCCAACCAAAAGCTAAAAAGCAGGGAACATGTAGTTAAGAAAAAACAGATGACTATCAGCAGGAGGACTTTGCCCACTTTAAATTACTCCAGCACTTGGCCACATTCCATATTAGCCCCGAGTCCTGGTCCTGGTTCCTAGTCTCAGAGGCAACAGGACAGATCTCACTGTCAGAGCTGCAGCGCGCTTTTACCTGTCTGTGGCTCCCTAGAGCACTGAAAGTTTCCTCGCCTAGAGGTGGGGGACCTTCGTCAAAACAATTGAAGGCAAAGTATGAGACACTGACGCTGGGGCAAGAGGTAACCATTAAAGCAGACAAGCAACTCGAAAAGCTGTGAAGGAAAGGCTACATAAATGAGACTGAAAATCTCCCGCAAATTCCGGGAATCCAGGCCACAAGTTGGGAGCATGCTCAGAAAAGTCCTTAGAAGCCAAGCACAGCAGTGTACACCTATAATCCCTGCTACACTGGGAGCTGAGGCAGGAAGAAACTCCAGGCCAGTCTGAGCAATGTAGTAAAACCCTGACTCAAGACGTAAAAAAAAAAAAAAAAATGTTGGAAGAGTAGCTCAACACTCTCTGGATTCAATTCTTAATACAAAAAAAAAGAAAGAGGAAGGAAGGAAGGAAGGAAGGAAGGAAGGAAGGAAGGAAGGAAGGAAGGAAGGAAGGAAGGAAGAAAGAAAGAAAGAAAGAAAGAAAGAAAGAAAGAAAGAAAGAAAGAAAGAAAGAAAGAAAGAAAGAAAGAAAAGAAAATGCCATCTACAGCCACACCACCCTGAACGTGCCTGATCTTATATGATCTTGGAAGCTACAGTGGGCTGAGCCTGGTTAGTACTTGGATGGGAGAAAGAAAACACCTAAGAAGCCCTAAATGCTTGTATCTTGTATCTGGCTGACTTCCTGCTCTTCTCAGGCACAGACAGTCTATGACAGAGCAGGCCAGACGCAGAGAAGCAGCAGCGGACAGCCCGCCTTCTTTCCTTCGCCCTTACATCCCATCCAGGCTTTGGGTCTGTTCACTGGTGCCACCCACACCCAGGGTAGGGCTGCCATTACCCACGCCCGCCCAGAACCATGCTAGTTCCAATCAGTGGACACATTTAGTACCACTCACCCTTAATAACAGCGTCACATCCTGCATCGACACTCACACACTCTAATCCCGCCACCTTTGAAACTCCATATTTATGACCACATGAGGCTTTTGGGGTGCATTTAGATACAAGCCATAGCTAATGTACAAACAGAGAATAACAGTAAAGCAAACATGGAAATATCAGTAATGAAGGAATCTGGGTAAAGGGTCTCTGGGAAGTGTTTGTACTATTCCCAAGATTTTCCTTACCTAAAATAATTTGAAACTGTTACAACCAATCCAAAACAAAAAAGTGAAGCAAGCAAACAGCTGCATATGGTTTTTGCAGTTGTCCAAGTGCAAGTGCAGAATGGAGACTCTTAGTCACTTTCTCATCGCTTAGACAAAATACCCAACACTGCAACTTGAAGAAGAGAGGTTTCTTTGGCTCAGTTTCCAGGATGTGCAAAAGGCAGACTTCCAGGAAGATGGCAGAGCAGTAACCAGCAACAAATCAGCCTCTCCAAGATTCCGAATCTAGACACTGGAAAGTAACACCGTGGGGAAGGAAGGAAAGAGGTGGGTCCCCAGGACCCAGGAAGGATCTGTTTCTAAAATTACATCCTGAAGTCCTACATCTTGGAAGACAGTGGAGAGGTGAGTAGCAGAGAAAGAGCCTCTCTGAGCCTCGGTGTCTAGACCCTGGGCTATAGCCATGTGCAGAACAGAAGGGGGAAAAAGGGTCCCCAGGACCCAGGAAGGGTCTCAAGCAAGAACTGGAGCCCATGCGAGAGAGAAGAGAGAAACTTCAGTGAAGAAGAAGAAGGAGGCAAGAGATGCTTTGTCTCTGAGCCCTAACTCGCTGCGTGGGAGGTGCACTCGGAGCTGCAGAGTCGTGGTAGCTGCTGGCAACCCCAGAGGCTTCCACCTCCATGGAGAGATGCACCTGTGGAACAGAGCGGAAGACACGGTGAACTGCAGGGGCTGAGCAGTTATCTGGGTTCAGAACTCATAATAGCTGTGGGCTGGCTCTGTGTAACAGGGTCAAGGAGCTGAGTGCCAGCCGGCAGGACCACTGCGCAGAACAAACCCGGTTCCAGCCTCACGGCCAGAAACCACCCTGAATGTCGCTGCAAATGAAGATGCAGGCTCGCTGGGGTCATCCACTACCCTGCTGTAGAACTACAGCTGGCTTGCTGGGAAAATGACGAACTGGGGTTAACTAGTAATTTGCCACCTTTAACCATGATTTGTGGTGACATAACACAAGCTAAAAGGAACCAGAAAATTGTATGCAGTAAATAAGCCCTCAATATGGCACTTTTACCCTCAGGAGAGAACTTTTAAAAGGGGTTAGGAGGAAAAAAAATAGGAAGTAGAAGAGGAAGGGATTAGAAGCAAGCCTGGAGGACAAAGGAAGGTCATGCAAACTGGTGGAGAAGACAGAAAGGAGAGAAGGAAGAAATAAAAACCAGGTCACAATAGAACAACAAAACACTAGGAACCATATTAACACATGTAAAAATAAGTACAATCAAGAAAAAACAAAACGGGAAAAAGAGGGTAAAAAAGGAAGAAAATGAGAAAAAAAAGATCCACTTCAAGATGTGTGTCTGAAAAAAAAAGATGTGTGTCTGCCGCCACTGGCAGACAATGTGGGTGGGCAGAGCCCGAATCCGAGTTGATTAATCCCAGCAAGCCAGCCATAGCTTTGCGTCAGGGTAGGGGATAATTCCAGCAAGCTTGCACCTTCAATTGTGCTGGAGTTCTGGGTGGTTTCTGGCTGTAACGCTGCAGCCGAATTTATTTAGCCTATAATACGCAGAGCACCTCCTCCTGGCAGCATGAACGCTGCCCCTTGACCTCCTGCGGACTCTGACTCAGCAACCTCACCCGGCAGCTGCTAGATGGGTGGGGGATGCAACTGGTCTGAGTTCTGAGCTCAGGTGGCCACTCTCCAAGATGGTAACTGACAAACTGCTCTCTCCTGGGCGTTCTGAACTCAGTTGGTCTCTGTATAAGATGGCTTCCAGCCAGTCGCCCTCTCTTGAGGGTTGTCCAAACCCAAATAACTTACCAGGCGCTGCAGTCCACTGCTCCGTCCACTGGTGTGTTTCTCTCTGGAGCCTAGGAGTCGCCATGTAGATCACCAGTAGTCACCATGTAGTCACCATGCATCTGCAAAGTCAGGCTACCTCTCCCACATGGTGAGTTCAGTCTCAGGAAGAAAGCTCTGCTTGCCACCTCTTTCTCCTTCATAGAAGTCTCTCTCTTCATTCTTCCTGTGCCTTTTTTTTTTCTTTTTTTGGTCTCTCTGAAACAGGATCTCACTATGCAGTTCAGGCTGGCCTTGGGCTCACTTTGTAGCACAGGCTGGTCTTGAACTCACAATGATCCTCCTGCCTCAGCCTCCCAAGGACTAGGATTCCCTGTGGGCTTTAATTCTCCCTTGAGATCCTTCCTGGGTCCTGGGGATCCACTTCCTCCCTCCTTCTCTTCTTCAGACTGCTCTATTCTAGTGTCTGGACATCAAATCTCAGAGAGGCTCTTTCTCTGCTGCTTGCCACTCCCTCATCTTCCCAGAAACTCCTACAGGCTAATACCTTTAACGAACATGAATGCAAAAATCCTCAATGAGATGCTGACAAACAGAACGCAGCAAATCATCATACAGATCACACACTATGATCATGGAGGGTTCACCCTAGGGATTCAAGAATGTTTCATAATATGCAAATCAATAAACGCAATATACCACATTAATAGAACCAAGGATAAAAACCACATGATCATCTCAAGAGACTCAGAGAAAGCACATGACAAAGTCCAACACACATTTATGATAAAAACCCTACCCAAAATTAAAATGGAAGGTCTTTATCTCATGCTGATAAAAGCCACTGTCTTAGTTACTTTTCTCATTGCTGAGACAAAATGCCCAACACCCACAGTTAAGAGGGAAAGGATTATTCAGCTCACAGTTTGTAGAGGTTTCATTCTCTAACCGACTGGCTCCAAGGCAGACAGGCATTGTGGAGGAGAAACATTTCAAGGTGGGGAGAAGGTAGTAAAACAACAAAAGGGGACCACCACCCCATCTGTCCCTCACATCTTACCCAGGCTACCCACCCGTAGGCTGAGTAGCACTCACACCCTTAATCCTAGTGCCCCGTGAATCAATCCCAGCATCACACACACTCTAGATGCTTTGAGAGGACACTTACTCACAAGCCATAGCAGCCATCTATGACAAACCAGCATCACAGTAAATAGTCAAAAACTGAAAATTTTTACTCTAGGAACAAAACAAAGGTGCTCACTATCACCACTCCTGTTCAATACAGTTCTGGAAATATTAGGCAGAGCAATTAGACAACAGAAAGAAATAAAGGGAATATGGATAGGGAAGGAAGAATTTAAATTTTTATTTGCTGATGACATGATACTCTACCAAGAAGACCTCCAAAATACCACCAGAGATTTTTAGAATTAATAACCAAATTCAGTAGTAGCGTAGCAGGAAACAAGTCAACACTCAAAAATCAATAGCATTCCCATACATGAATAACAAGCTCACTGAGAGAAAAATTAGGCAAACAACTTTCACAACAGCATCAAGGAAAATGAGATACTTAGGGATGACTCTAATGAAGGAAGTGAAAGGCCTTTACATTGAAAACTACTTCTGAAAAAGATGATCAAAGTGGCTATCAGAAGATGGAAAGATCTTCCCTGTTCCTGGATAGGCAAAAGCAATATAATGAAAAATTGCCAACTTTCCAAAATTGTTATGCAGATTTAATGCAATCCCAGTCAGATACCAACAGCATAGTTCACAGAACTAGAGAAAACGATCCTAAAACTCACAGGACCCACAATAGCGAAAGGCAATTGTGAGCAACAAGAGCAAGGCAGGGGCTGTAACAATTCCCAATTTAAAGTTACACTACAAAGCTATTGTGATAAAAACAGCATGGTGCTAGCAAAAAGACAGATCTGATGATCAGTGGAACGGAGCAAGATACAGAAACAACCACAAGCACACTCTTTATCTTCAACAAAGATCTTCACTGGAAAAAAGATAACCTCTTGAATAAATAGTGCTGGGGAGAACTGGCTTTCCATGTGCTGAAGATTGAACCTAGATCCATAGCCCTCACCATGCATTAAACTAAAATAACAATTGATCAAAGATCTAAATATTAAAACAGAAACACTTAATCTGCTTAGGGTAGAACAGGTAAACCTCTTGAAAACATTGTGTAAGCAAAGACTTTGTGAACAAAACCCCGGTTGTGCAGGAAATATTACAAAGAATCAACAAGTGGGATCATGTCAAATCACAAAGTTTCTGCATAGCAAAAGAAACCACCAACTGGGGCTGGGATATAGCTCAGCGGAATAAATGCAAGTGCAAGGTCCTGAGTTCAATCCCCAGTACTGGGAGGGGGGGTGTAAAAAAAAACACCAACAGAGCAAAGGGACAACCCACAGAATGGGAAAAAGTTTCATCAGCTGTTCCTTAGACAAAGGACTAATATCTAGAATATATAAAGAACTCAAGCCAGGTGTGGTGGTGCACACCTGTATTCCCAGCACTTGGGAGGCTGAGGCAGGAGGGTCATTGTGAGTATGAGACCAGCCTGGGCTACAAAGTGAGCTCAAGGCCAGTCCACACTGCATAGTGAGAACCTGTCTCCAAAAGACAAAAAAAAGGGGGGAGGAAACATGGATAAGGAAAGCGAGTCAGAGGTGTTGTTCTCTGAAATGAATTTCTTTTTTTTTTTTTTTTTTTTTGCGGTACTGGGGATCGAACTCAGGACCCTGCCCTTGCTAGGCAAGCGCTTATTCCACTGAGCTATATCCCCAGCCCCTGAAATGAATTTCAACACTTTTAGGGGAGAGGAAGAGTCCAGGAGTAACAGCCTGTAGAAAATGAAGGCCCTTTTTCTCTGCAGCCAACAGTGCTCTGGTTACTACAGCTGTAGGACAGTCACCCCAAACCTTCATGGCTGACAACGAGAATGATCATTGACTGTCTCTCATGGTTTTTGTGGTTTTCACTCAGGAATTTGGGAGCAGTGCAGGTTATTATTGAACGTCTCCCACCAGATTGCCCTCAGTAGCTGTGTGCCCAGGAAGGGAGTTCCAGTCATCGAAAGGCCCAGCCTGGGGGATGGACCCTTTTCGAAGGGTCTCACTCACTTGGCCAGCAGCCCATGTTAGCTCTTGGCTCGGGTCCTCACTTCCTCCCCACTTGGGTTCCTCTGCAGGCCTATTTGAGTCCTCAAAGCTGTAGTTTTCCTTGGAGCAGGTGAATGCTGAAATGCCTTTTGTCACCCATCCTCAGAGGTTAGGTACGTCACTGATACCAGTTCTGTGGGGACCAGTCAGCTGTGATTTACAGAGGGAGGGAACTGCACAGAGCGTGAATCCTGGAAGTCCAGATCACTGGAGGCCTGAGGAAAGCAGCCCGCGTGATCTGCCGGGAACGCAGCGTCTGCAGTAAAGCCAGGAGCCAGACTGCGTTAGAGCAAGGTGAGGAGTGATGTTACAGAATCAGAGAAAACTCAAAGAATTTAAGTTTGGTGGTCTTGTTGGGGGTCTTGTTGATGTCTGATCTTGAATTCCACAGCACACCAAGGAAGGAGCTTGGAAGCTGGTAATGGTGTGTGTGTGTGTGTGTGTGTGTGTGTGTGTGTATGTGTGTGTACAAGTTGATAAAACATGGGTGCATTTAGAGGCACACACCATCCTGGGGCCATCTATTGTATCTCACAGAGTAGTTTTCATAAGATAAAAGTGGCTGGAGGGCTGGGGATATAGCTCAGTGGTGTAGCACATGCCTGGCAAGCACAAGGTCATGAGTTCGATTCCCAGCACGAAAATAGATCTAATCTGATAGAAAGTAGCTAATAAAGAAAAAGAGGCTTGAGATAAGTTGGGTAGAAAAAAGGATACAATTTCCTGGGGTAGTAGGATGAGACCCCTTGGATAGAACAAAGTTTAGAACCGGTGAAAGGAGATGTGTATGGACTATAAACTAGTACTGGCTTACCAAGAGAAAAGTGGAGTCCAAGGGCAATTATAGGCCATTTCCTGAGGGTATTAGGTTTCTAGATTCACGTTTCATCAAAAGCAAATGATTTAAATCCTCCTTGAGCCAATTTCTGAAATGAGATTCCTGGCATATGTTATCCAATGTAGCACTATAATCTACAACGGTAAATAATAGATAAACACATCTAACTTGACCTGCCATCCCTCTCTCTCTCCTTCCATTCTTTACCCGATGATTCCTGTGAAGCCCTTCATCTCAGCCTTGCCGTTTAAAGTAGAAATCCTCTGTCATTACAAAAATGTAAGCAAATGTTTTCCAATAGGCTATTAATAGTGTCATTAAATTCAGAGATCACTAAACATGTTGAGACAATGTTTTCCTTTATTCAAAATACTTCCTAGAAATTAGACTATTTTAGAAACTGTGTTATCTATTTCACTGAATCTAACAAGCCACAGGAGTACAATGTAGTAAAAAGCTCTCACTAGATCATTAGCAATTTAGCAGTTATAATTCATGGGTAAAGTGTTAATTCTGTGTACTGAGGGTAAGAATAGGGGCTGGGGATATGCTTTAGCAGTGTGGCACCCGCCTGGCAAGCACAAGGTCATGAGTTCAACTCACAGTACCAAAAAAATAAAAGGACAAGAATAGAAGTTGTGTTATTATAATTAGAAACCCGTGCTAAAAATATATAAAATGTAAAGTGCATAGGATTTTTTGTATAGCTCTGTTAGAAAAAGGAGAAGAGAATACAGGTGTCAATGAGAATCTTACCTAGGATCTCAGTGCGTGTAAAAACAAGTACAGCCCCTGAAGACAGCATTTATCTGTGACTCAGTTCCAAGAACAGAAGAAAAACACTGGATAAAAAGATGAGAACTTAGGTTTGGCGGTGCACGCCTGAAATCCCAGCCACTTGGGAGGCTGAGTCAGGAGGATTCCCAAATTCAAACCCAGACTGGGTCATTTATCAAGACTGTAACTCAAAATACAAAATAAAAAGGACTGGGGATGCAGCATGGTGTGAGGTCCTGGGTTTAATCAATCCCCAGTACTGAAAGAAAGAAAAAAAGGATGAGGACTTGAATTTTCAATTCTCAAAAAAATGAAAGCTGCACCAAAAACACTTTTTGTAAAATGAGGCAAAATTAGTTTACAGTGGTAAATGTGTTCATGACATCTCTTTTATATGGTGCTGAGTATCAAAGCAGGGCCTCGTGCATGTGAGGCAAGCACTCTACCACAGAACTACACCCCATGTTCAATGTTGTACTCGGGCCTTCTTTGCATTCACCTTCCCAGAACAAGATGCTCCTCTGACCACCTGCAACATGACAGAAAAAGTCTTAGTTATTTCTACTCAGTGAGAATTTCTGGGTAGGAGTAAAGAGAGGTCTTTAGTTATGTTACCCAGAAGCAGATGCTTATGAAAGTGATTTCTTGAGGAAATTCTACTTAGGTGAAACTTAACAAGGGATGAGGAAAGCAGAAGACAGTGAGGTGGGTGCACAGGAAGTTTATCCTCACAGTGAACCTACAGGGCACTCAGGAGCATGCGCTCATGGTGAGGTAGGAGATTAGGGTATGGCAAAATGACTGGGCAATTGGGCATGACGTGTCAATTGTGGAGACCTGTGCCATGACTGAGATATATGTGCAGAGAAGCTACGGAGTCCTGTGTGGGTCAGCCCAGATCCTGACATAAGATAAGAAAGACTAGGCTATTGCCCAGTCTGGTCGTCAGTGGTCTCTGGCTCTTAGAGTGGCCTGCCCTGCATGCAGGGCATATTTTCTCTTTTCTTCATAGCACTTTAGGGCACTTCTTTTTCACTTTGCTTCCTCCTTTACCTTTATCTTTTGTAAATATTAAACATTCAGGATCTTTGGTTGCCCCACCCAATTCTTTGAACAGGATAATAAGATCCCAGAAAGGACCACTGGCCACCACAATATCCAGTAACAATTACAAATTTGCGTCACCTTGAAGCAAAAAGATTGGACTTAGGTGTCTCTGTATTGACTCAGGTGGCTTGTGTGGGTGGAACAAAGGCCTGAGCTTCCAGACAATGCCAGAAACGGCAGCTCTTGTGGGTTAAGGGTCCCTTTCAGTCAGCACTCAACCAGAGTGGGCAAGGGGATGCAGTTCACAACAGGGTCTACTACAGGTAATATTTTTGTGAGGCTTTTTAAAACCTAAACCTCACCATCTACTTTATATTCACAATTTTGACTCAAGAACATTTGGTACTATCCGTTTAAACAGCTTTTTATTCAACATCTTGGTTCATTGTTTGTTTGTTTGTTTTTGGTACCAGGAAATGAACTCAGGGCCTTAGTGCTTGCCAGGCAGGCACTGTGCCACTGAGCTACATCCCTGGCCAGTTCACTGTTACTTAGAAAGCAGTTTAAAAATGTTTTGAGCCAAGCATGATGGCACACACCTATAGTTTCAGTACTTTGGGAGGCTGAGACAGGAGAATTGAAAGCTCAAGTCCAGCCTGGGCAGCCTTGTGACTTAGTGAGATCCCATCTCAAAATAAAAAAGTTTAAGGAAGCAATGCAAACATAGATCAGTATGAAGGCTGAGCTCAATCCCCCCATACCACCCTCCGCCTAAGACATGTAAAAAGCCAAATATAAAGGTTAGATTATTTTTGAAAAAGTACACTGAACATCTTCAATGTAAGTAGAGTATATAGTTGATTGGTTAAGGGAAAAGAATGAGTAAAGTCAAGTGGATCTAAAATCTGGCCCCAAGCTCACTAGCTGCATGCTGCATGCAAGTTACTTCTACGCGACGTGATCAAAATTTACAGTGAACGTTTAAATTTAGCAATTTTGTTACAGTAAAAGCCATGTTGTGATTATCCCCCTTCAGTACTACTCTGGCGTCAAACATTTTTCCATCATGCTTGTCACTTTCTGAAGAAATTCTAGAAGTCTTCTTCCATATATTTATGATCAAAAATATGATACACAGCCGAGTGTGATGTTGCACACCTGTAATCCCAGCGCTCTGGAGGCTGAGGCAAGAGGACTGTTGCAAGTTTGAGGCCAGCCTGGGCTACAAAGTGAGCTCAAGGCCAGACTGAACTGCATAGTGAGACCCTGTCTCAAAAGGACAAAAAAAAAAAAAAAAAAAAAAAAGGTGCATCCTGCTGCCAAGTGCAATCCAACAGAATCTTGTAAGAAATATGTGTGTCCTCATCTACTTTACTCACTGAATCTGGCACATGTGACTTCTGGCTCCTCCCCAAAGTCAAAACAACGATGCCAGGTGAACAGTTTGAATCCAATGGTAAGGATATCAAGCAGCCGTGGCAATACACCTAAAGACACAAAGAGTTCTTCCGGAACTGCTCCGGCAATGGCAGGGATGACGGGAAAAGCTAGTTCAAAGTGAGGGGAGTATTCTGAGAGGGAAATCATGACACTGTGTCTTGTTCTTTTTTTTTCTTTTTCTTTTTTTGGTATTTTTGAGGCAGGATTTTGCTATGCAATTTTCATGGTGGCCTTGAGCTCACTTTGTAGCCCAGGCTGGTCTTAAACTTGCAACGATCCTCCTGCCTCAGCCTCTTGGAGTGCTGGGATTACAGGCATGCGCCACCATGCCTGACTGTCTTTTATCGTGATGATTTGTTTTAAATGTAAACATTCACCGTGGTCACACCTCATACGTGTTCCCTTTATCTGTTTTTTCCAACAGATGAATCTATGATATGTTTGTGCGTCATATATAGCCTGCAATTCTGATTACCAAGTTTCTAGTGATGAATCAACTACAGGAGTACATTTGCAAATGCACTACTTCCTACTTAAGCAATTTTATGAATAACAGGGATTTATTTATCTAAGTATGCTTTAAAAGTCTCTTGAACTTCACAAAAGAGGATCAAATGGGTCACCCCTCTCAAAGGTCACTGAGCAGTTTATAAAAATAATACCAACAGGTGTTACAAGACATATAAGTACCGCGCGCTAACCGATTGCGCCACTGGAGCTTCGGTGTTACAAGACATATATATCTGAAGTGGTGTCTTATCTATTTTACTTTTAATTTCTTAAATAGGTAATGTCAAGTGATTCACATACCAAGAAATACATTCTATTAATTTTGATGTGGTCATTTCCTGAAGAGTTTTTCATCTGATGATGAGTTTTGTTGTGTTTTTTTGAGACAGGGATTTACTGTGTAGCTCAGGCTGGCCTCAAATTCAGGCAACTCCCCTGCCTCAGCCTCGCGAGTGCTGGGATTACAGGTGTGTGACACCACACCTGGTGGGGATGATGAGTTTCTGTACAGAATCAGGCCAACATTTACCCAAGATGCTTCTAAAAGCGTTTAGTAACCATCTGAATTTTAAACAATGCTAAAATAGGGCGCCCAGTTTGTTTGTTTCTTTTAAGCAATTTTATTTTCAAAAAACAAAATTTCAAAACAAGATGATAGGAGGATAACAATGGTTATACATTCAGTATTATCTTTAAATTAGTAACTCAGGGTTCAAGACATCAGCATTTAATTGTCCAAACAGTATTAGCACAAACCATTCTTTTCAATGAACTAAGAGGAATTAGTAGTATAACTATTTTAACTATCTTTTATATTTTTTTCTTTTTCTTTCTTTTCTCCATTCCACCAACCCAGTTTCTTTTTCCTTTTGAAGTTTCTTCCCATTTTACAATGTCTAACTGTATATTTTGGATCTTATTCACTCTTTCAGGGCTGGGGATATAGCTCAGTGGCATAGGTGCTGCCTGGTAAGCACAAGGTCCTGAGTTTGATTCCCAGTACCAATAAATTAATAAATAAACACAACTACTCTTTCAGCTTCTCACACTAGGAGAGAATAAGATGTTTACACATCTGCATCTGGTTTATTTCACTTATGAATGTGGTCTAAGTTGCATCCATTTATCTATAAAAGTCTCCAGTGCGTCCTTCTTTGTGGCTGAGTAGTACTCCATTATGTAAAAAAGACTACATCTTTTTATCCATTCCTTTTTCCCTACAACCCTTCCAGCATGTGATATTGGTTGATTTAGTGATGACAGCCATTCTTTTTGGGATGAGATGGAATCTCAGTGTTGTTTTAATTTGCATTTCTCAAATAACCAGTGATGTTGAACATTTTCTCATACATTTGTTTGCCATTTGTTTCTTCATCTGAGAAGTGTGTGTTCATCTCAGATGCCCATTTTTGGATTAGGTCTTTAAATTTGGGAGGCCCGATATTTTTGAGTTCTCTGTACATTTTCTATAGTAATCCCTTGTCTGAGGGACAGCTGACACTCTGTTGGTGGTTTTTCTTGCTGTGTAAAAGCTTTTTAATAACATGAGATCCTAGCTGTTGATTCTTTGTGATAGTTCCTGTGTGATCAGGGTTTTATTCATAAAGTCTTTGTCTGAGCTTAGTTTTTTTGTTGTTGTTTTTTTAAATCTTTTTGAGACAGAGTCTTGCTATCCAGTTCAGGCTGGCTTGGAGCTTACTTTTTAGCTCAGGCTGGTCTCGAACTCTCAAGGACCCTCCTGCCTCAGGCTCCCAAATGCTGAGATTACAGGTCCACACCACCACGCCCGGTTTGAGCCCAGTTTTGGACAAGCAAAATTGTTGAAATATTTATCATTTGAAGACTATTTTCATGATTCTCCTATTTTCTTACTTCCTATGATTTTATTTATTTTTTTATTTTTTAAAAAATAAAAGCACAAAAACATACTAACAAACAGACACAAATTAGCATAAAAATAGTACAGTCAAAACTGATCTACAGACAAGGTGACATGGACTCAACAGTGGTTGTTGCTTTACCTACTGATATCTTCGAAGTGTATATATATGAACCCAGATACAGACATGCAAAATTGGTCAGACAATTAATCCCCTCAACAACAGAAAAACACAAAAAACAAAAAACCAAAGACAAAAAAAAAAAAACCACCAATAGTTGCTGCTTTGCATATTGATATCTTCGAAGTGTGTGTTCAGGATAACACATACAGACATACAAGATTGATCAAATAACCCGTCATCGATTATTCCTTAGCATTAAGTGATATAATACAATAGTAGAACCATGTTAGCCCTCCTGCACATATGTATATACATATATACATACATACATTTTTGCCTCTTTCTTTTCTCCTTTCCCTCGTCCCATCTGTTCTTTGTTTTAGAACAGATTTCCTTCATGTCTCTGAGTTTATATTCCCACCCTCAGGTTCTTACACCAG
>PVLD010033041.1:0-14051 GCA_004027595.1 Dinomys branickii
AACAGCATTATTATAAAGACAAGCATATGTTGGTAAAAATATGCAGAACCTGATACCTTCATATGTTGTAAGAATGTAATATTTTGCAGCTTCTCTGTAAAAACAGTTTGGCAAGTCCTCAAATGTTAATTAGAAAGTTACCAGATGACTCAGCAATTCCACACTTACCTCTATACATAAAGCAATTGAAAGTAAAGACTCAAATACTTGTATACTTGTGTTGAGTAAATACTCAAATACTCAAATACTTGTATACAAATATTCAAAGTGACATTGTTCACAATAGCCAAAAGGGGAAACAACCTGAATATCTGTCACCTAGTAGATGGATAGGCAAAATATTGTACAGTCAAAGAACAGAGCATTACTTAGCCACACCAACCAATGATGTACTATTAAATACTACAACACATAAAATTTGAGTACATGATACTAAAAGAAGGAAGCCACACACAGTATGATCCTATTTAGAAATGTCCAAATAAGCAAATCTAGAGAGACAATAAATTAGTGTTCATTATGAGTTGATGGGAGAGAGAACAGAGAATCACTGCAGAATTACTTTTTTGATGGTAAAAACATGCTGAATTAGATAGTAGTGAAGCTTGTACAGCTCTGTGGATATAAAGAAATACAATGAGCTTTATATTTTAAAAGGGTGAATTTCATGGTGCGTGACTTATATCTCAATTTAAAAAGCGAAGAAACAAAAGAAAAAAGAAAGAAAGGTCTTTGAATACAGTAAAGATAAGTTTCTATCCTGGGGCACAGTAAGATCTGGTGAATCAATCCTCTTCCCCCATAATGGGATAATTCACAATAAAATTGGACTGGTAATTCAAATCTCAGACACGTTTAGCAGAACTGCAAGTCAGTTAGTGCCCCTATAAAAATATATTGTGCTTTCGAGTATGCAATAAAATTTATCTTAATGACTACTTAGAGCAACTTAATGAGGAGGGACATAGGGGTCTAGATATTAGGAAGAGAGTTGTAGAAAGAGAAATAAAGGTATTGTACCAAGCAATGATGGTTATGTTGAAGAATTTTGCCTAATACTAACCTTAATTTCAGCTATGCTCCATCTTTCATTAGTTGTGGGACAGTATTGGGAAATACTAAACTATTGCTAACTGCTCTGCCACTTTTTGATTCCCCAAGGTCTTCTTCAAACAGGGAACTACAGCATCATATATTTAATGCCCCTAAATAGTTTTTACAACAGAAATACAAAAGCAAAATCTGAACAGTGCTGTTTCTGAATTTCCCAGTAGAATATCTTATTTAATGAAAGAAACTATTGTCTCTGGAGAAAATACTTTCTATGAGTTGCAAACTCTATATCTTTTGCCTCAGAGGACAAGGACCTGAATAAACAGTATGAAAAGAATATTTATCTCTGAAAACTAGTTTCAATGCCTCCACCTAGACTTTAAGATTTCATGTTGATGGGTTTTGTGTAGTGGGGAGATAATGCAAGGAAAATGCAGGATAGATACTGGTGAGGTCTCTTTGGCCAGTTCAGGAACAGGTGTTGGAGATTCTAGATAAATTATGAAACCAAGATTAAGAAGATCCCATACCACACTTTTTATAACTATAGCTTTGGGAGGCAGAAAGACTCACAAAGAAATCTTCATGCCACCAGAGCTTAAAAAAGGAATGAAAATGGATTAATGGGTCATCCAGAAGATGGACTTTACAAAATCCCTAGATCCCCCAGGAATCCCCATGGTGTGTTGAAATTTTGTATCTCCCCCACAGCCAACATAGTTCCCTAAAGTCCTCAGAACTTAGATAAAAGTCCCCACTTCATGGATACAGTAGGAACTTTAAGTCAGGAACTAGTTTGGAATGAAATATATCAGCAGGTAACAACACGGAGGGGTGATGTTGACCTAAAGTAAAACATAGAATAGTCATTTCAGGAAAGAATAGTATGGAAAGATGCCATCCTAAAGCCTAATATCCATCCCTATGGGTCTTAGTCCAAGTCCCTGCAAGGATAGTTTAACACACAGACTTTTCCGGGAACTAAAATGCCAGGGATAAGGAAAGATATGTAGGCAAATAAAGCAAGGAAGGGAGCAAAATAAGAATATGTTATTGATTTAACCACTGAAAAAGGTAAGTGATTGCTTAATTCCACATAGTGCATGAGATGCCATATAAAGTGCATTTTCCAGGGGAGGAAATTATCATCTAGCTTCCATGCCCCGTTGGTCAGTGTTCTGTCCCACTGGGCATTAACTTTTCTTCATTTCCATGTTGCACAGCCCCAGGCTGAGTGAGTTTTGAGACATCCCATACTTTAGCAACGAGAGGACAAGAAATATTTTCAGTTTTTATGTACAGAATTGATGCCAAATTGGTCTCTTCAGTAGTGAGCTCATCCGACCTAACATGTCATTCCAAAGAGAAAGTTGATAGAAGAACCACAATTTAACTGTGTATTCATTCCAGATCAACTGATGATAACTTGAGACTACAAAATTGACTTTGAGTATCAAGACAAAGTAAATTCTTTTGTTGCTGAGAGGATTTTCAAAGTAATGACTAAGTTGAGCTACACATAAAACATTATTCTACTTCAACATGTAAGTATAGTGACCTATAAAATTCCTTTGTCTTAAGTATTCACTTAACACTATGAATTCAGCAAATATTTATTGAGTGCCTACTACATGTGTGCCCCTATATAAGTGATGAGAAGAAGTAACATAATAAGTAAAATCTAATCTCTATTCTCAAGTAACTCAGAGGGCAGTAGGGAGAAAAAGAGTCCCAAACACCCACTATAATCCATGGAGGAAGAGCTGGCCCTCACTGCATCTGTACCTCAATCCCTCATTAAGAAAACTGAGAGTTGCTAGAAGACTTTACCTCTAAGATATCCTCCCTCGCTGATATCCTCCCATGGCTCTTCAAATTGAAGAATGGAATCAAACATGTCTCAGTAGAAATTCTGAATTCTGACTCTACAACTTAAGTTTTATGACCATAGAAAAGTTTTCTGAACTCTCTTGTTAGAAAAGAAACAAATCACCTATAGTAGAAAGCCCATTAGATTCATAGCAGACTTCTTAATACAAACTCTTAAGTCAAGGACAGCTTGGAGAGGGGCTGGGGATATAGCTCAGTGGAATAAGCGCTTGCCTAGCAAGTGCAGAGTCCTGAGTTTGATCCCCAGTACCACAAAAAAAAAAAAAAAAAAGGACAGCTTGGAGAGAAGTATTTCAAGCTTTTAAAGAAAACAACCTCCAACCCAGATTGCTATTCCCCACAAAACTATCTTTCAAAACTAATGGGAAAATAATATACTTCCATGATAAAGATCGCCTGAAGAAATACATGACTACCAAGGCAGCACTCCAAAAAGTTCTGAAGAATATTCTAGGAAAAGAACAACAATTCCATGAATCCCAATAGAGTGAATCGACCACCCAAGGCAAGCAATTTAAAAGGGGAAAGTAGGGGAGCCAACAAAGTAAACTAATATGACAAGTAAAGTCAACACTTATACTTATCAGTGATAACAATCAATGTAAATGGTCTCAATTCACCAATCAAAGAAATGGATTGACAGAATCAAGCAAGAACCAAGATGCAACAATATGTTGTGTACAAGAAACACATTTAACTTAAGAAATTCATCAACTGAAAAAAATCAAAGGATGAAAAAGAATACTCCATGTGACATAAATCTGGAAAAGAGAAGGGACAGCTATTCTATTTGAAGACAAAATGGATTTCAAGTCAAGACTGATCAAGGGAGACAAAGAAAGTTGTTTATATGTGTTAAGGGAACAGACCAAGAGGAAGATATAATAATCTCATATATATATTCATATATATATATATATATATATATATATATATATATATATATATTATATACACACACACACGTATATATACATATATATACACATATACATATATATACATATATATTCATATATATATACATATATATTCATATATATATGAAACTATGTTCAACATCACTGGTCACTTGAGAAATGCAAATTAAAACAATGCTGAGATGCCATCTCACTCAGAAAGAATGGATGTTTATCAAGAAATCAACCAATAACACATGCTGATGAGACTATAGGGAAAAGAAACCCTTCTCTACCACTGGTGGTACAACTACTATGGAAATCAGTGTGGAGATTCCTGAAAAAACTGAAATTAGGGGTTCCATTTGACCTAGCTAGTCTCCTTCTTGGTAGCTTCCCAAAAGATTTAAATGCATCATACCACAGTGATATATGCACTCACATGTTTATAGCAGCACAATTTGTAATAGCTAAATCTTGGTAACGGCTCCACCTGCCTATCAACAGATGAATGCATAAAGAAAATGCATTTTTTAAATAAACAATGTAGTACTACTCTGCCATAAAGAAGGATAAACCTGAGACACTGTTAGGGAAATGGATGCACCTTGAGACCATACTTTTAAGTGAAATAAGTTGGACACACACACTTAAATATTTCATTGTTTCTTTTGTGTGAGAAACGAAAAAGCACAAATGAGGACCAAAATGGATGATAGATATTGGGAAGTAGGGAGAAAATGTTCAAATGGCAAGAGGACCAAGAAAGCAGGTAGGAGGAAGGGAAGGGAGGGGAAAAATGAATTGAGATGTGTTTTGTACATGGTATCAATTCCTTATGATAAATGTAATAATCATGTACTGCATAAATGTACACAATTAGATAAACAAAATGTTTTAATACAGTAGAAGTACCTATTTTAAGTGTTTATTTTTGACACATATTTATGGGATATTGTATCATAACTCAATACATATGTACAATGTGCAATGACAAAATTAAACTAAGTAATATTTCCACCTCCTTAAACACTGATTATTTCTCTATGTTGGGGACTTACAAATTTCTCACTCACACACACACACACACACACACACACACATATATATATATATATGAACATAGTTATTGTATGTCATAAAAATGTTATTGAAGTAGAAACATTGGTCTCAAGATATTATTGTGTGACCCAGATTAGAAGTCGTGGGAAAAATGTACAATAAAAAGTTCTTTTCTAAGATAGCAATAACTTGAACTTATTTCAAACTGGTGGGCATTGGAGTTATACATTGATCATTACCATTACCATGGGAGCAGAATGACCACTGACTTTGACACTCTTCCAACACAATAAGCAGGAGGTACTTTCACCTTATCTTTCCTCTGAACAGTATCTATTTTAAATCTGGAGGAGTACAATGAAAGACAAAAGATGTTTTCTTAACCTCTGGCTCAATGTTTCTCAGACTTTAATGTGCAAAAGAATCACATAGAGACATTGTAAAAATGTAGATGCAGTAGGTCTGGGGTAAGGATTGACATTCTCTATTTCTAACAAGCTCTCAGGTGATATTGATGTCACTGGTCTACAGTTCTCATATGAAGTAGCAAGAATCTTGACAATTTAGCCAGAAGCATCAAGGGTATAGTGAGTCCAAGGCACTATCTTTTGTTACTACATACTAATTATTCATATAGGAGCCAATGTATATAGGATTTGGACTCAATTCAGAAAAAAAACCTAAACGAAATTTTTCTCCTATGAAATCATGCAACTGGAAGAATTTCACGAAATGTAAGGTTTAGAAAGGGCCTTGAAAGTCTTCAGTCCCACTAGTGTTCTGTTTGTAAGCCTCAGAGAGGGATAATAATTTAGCCTAGATCTCAGAGATGGAAATTTTACTCAAATTGAGACAGCTGCACAGGTCTCATAGGCCTGCTTCTCATTATACCAAGAATAAACAAGTATATTGAATGAGCTAGATGAAATTGCTTGAGTAAAATCACAAAATAACTTTAGTCTTGTTCCTCCCAGTACTTCTTTAAAACTCATTCCCACATAGCTACATTCTCCACTTATAACCAACCTTGGGCAGACTCCATAGTTTTCAGACAATTTCAGGTATTAACAAAATGCCATACTCTGTATTTATAAGTCAAATTCAGTCTAAAGGCATCTGGGCTGTGTGTGTACCCTGACCTCCTGAAGGTCACAGAAACAGATGGCCTGTGATTACTGCCAGTGCAGTCTTGCTACTGCGCATCCCACAAGTGACCTACAGACACAGAATCAGGTGGTCGACAAACTGCTGACCCTGCTGTTCATGTCTGAGCTCTTCCTGTGCCCTGAACTACCTGGGGACACAGGACCAGGTGGTCCATGATCACACCACAAGTGCAGACCACTTCTGGGTTGTACTCATGCCCTGAGCTGTCAGGGGACACTGGATCAGACAGTCTGGGTCTGACTACATCATAGTTCACATCTGAGACCTGGGAGAACTAGGTACACCTCACCAACTGCTGGAAGACCCCAGACTAAGCAGCACACCTCAGCGGCCACTGAGGGGCAAGTCTGAGCACTAGGAAAACTAGGGACACTAGTGACCTTTGCTGAGCTGCCAGGGAAGAGGGAGACTGAGCACTCTGCCCCTAGCATCAACCATGACAAGACAAAGGACTAAAATGCAATCTCAGAACTCCACCCAACTCAGAACAAGTCCAGAAGACATCAAGATAGGAGAACTTGGTAAACACAAACCTGAAATTTCTGAAATGATTGCAATGGAAGTAAAGAAATAACTCCATCAGGCCATAGAAGATATCAGATCAGAAATAATCTCTCAGGTAAAAAATGAAATGACAAGAATAACAAAAGAATTGCTCAGCACATTTAAAGACATACATAAAAAATAGATGAGCATAGGAAACTGATGGAAACATTAAATGAAAAATACAGGAGTGAGCTACACTCCATAAAATACCCCAAGAGATATCCAAGAAAATAAAACTTCCAAAAGCTGGCAAAACCACTTTTATGAAGCTGAAGATAGAATTTCAGATCTTGAAGATAGCCTGGCAACTATTATGAAAGAAAGGATCTCTGAAAATCAACAAGGAACTAGGAAAAATCAATTCAAAAGCTGCAAGACAAGGCAAAGAGAAGTAATGTAAGACTAATAGGAGTCAATGAAACAGCAGCAGGCAACACAAGTGGCATAAAGAGAATATTTGCAGAAATAATAGCAGAAAATATCCCAAACATGGAAAAATAACCTAATGTACAATTAAATGAGGCATATAGAACTACAACTAGCCATAAACAAAATAAAACTACATGCAGGCATATAATAATCCAGATCTCAGATATTCAGCAAAAGAACAGGATATTAAAAGCCACTAGAGAAAAGACACAGATTATCTATAAAGGAATAACCATCAGAATCACAGCAGACTTCTCAACACAAATCATCCAATTGAAAAGAGCTTGGAGTAAACTATTACAGGTCCTGAGACAAAACAGATTCTAACCAAGATTGATGTATCCTCCAAAACTATCCTTCAAGTTTAATGGAGAAATAAAATATTTTCACAACAGAGAATAATTGAAGAACTTCGTGAGTGCCAAACCAAATTTAAAAAGGATACTAAAAGCTATTCTAGATAGAGAAAAAGTGACACAATTTCAAGAACAATATAAAGGAGCACTCAAGGATAGTAAGCAGTTAAACAGATAGCAAAAGTAGGCAACCAACCGGAAATAAATAATATGACAAAAATATGCCAACACATATCAGTTATAACCATGAATGTAAATGGACTCAATTCACCAGTCAAAAGAGATAGACTGGCAGAGTGGGCTAGGAAACAAAATCCCACAATATGCTGTATACAGGAAAAACATTTTACTCGAAAGGAAAGCCACAGACTAGACGTCAAAAGATGGAAAACATTTCTCCATGAGAAAGGATCCTAGAATAAAACAGGGGTAGCTCTTATGTTTGCAGACAACACAAATTTCAAACCGAAAACAATCAAAAAAGATAAAGAAAGTCACTACATACTTGTGAGGGAAAAACTGCAAGAAGAATATATAACAATCATAAAGATGTATGCACCAAATATTGGAGTACTACACTATACAAGATAAATCTTAACAGACATGAAAAACCAAATAATTAATAAACAGTACTGTGATAGAGGACCTAAACACCACTTTGACAGAAAAAGACAGGTCAACTAGACAAAAAATCAGCAAAGAAATAAGAGACCTGAATCAAATCTGCAAACAAATGGACTTAGTAGATGCATACAGAGTGTTGCACCCCACCATATCAGAATATACATTTTTTTAAGCTGCACATGAAACTTTCTCCAAAATAGACAACATTATACCCATAGAGCATATGTACCTAAATGAAAAAGAATTGAAATTATCCCATGCATATTATCTGACCACAGTGCAACAATATTGGAAATTAATGACAAAAGGAGCTCCAAAATCTCCATAAACACTTGGAAATTAAATAATAACCTCCTGAACAACCAATAGGTCACAGAAGAAATTAAAGAAGAAACTAAAAAATACCTACAAACAAGCAAAAATGTAGATACAATTTACCGGAATCTGTGTTATGCAATGAAACCAGTTCTCAAAGGGAAATTTATAGTAGTAAACTCACACATAAGGAAAATGAAACAGAACAAAAAAATAGCCTAATGCAGCACCTAAGACTTTTAAAAAAGAACAAGTCAAGCCAAAAGCCCAAAGAAGGGAGGAGATTACAATGATCAGGGCACAAATTAATGCAATTGAGATGAAGAAAACACTACAAAACTAAATGAATCAAAGAGTTGGTTCTTTGAAAGAATAAATAAAATTGATAAGCCCCTAGAAAACCTTATCAAAAAAAGAAAGGAAAAAATTCAAGTTCATGCAAAAAGGGATAAAATCACTACAGATCCTCCAGAAATTCAAAAGATTCTTAATGTCTACTTTGAAAATCTTTAATCCCTTAGGATACAAAACTCAGAAGAAATGAACAGATTCTCTAGGTATGTATGAATTACCAAAGTTGAATCAAGAAGATATAAAAATCCTGAACAACTCAATATAAACAAATGAGATTGAAAATGTGATTAAAAACTTACCAACAAAGAAAAGCCCAGGCCCTGATGGATTCACAGCAGAACTTTATAAAACATTCAGTGAAGATTTAATGCCAACACTCCTCAAACTCTTCAATGAAATTGAAAAGGAAGCAATTCTCCCTAACACATTTCTGGAGGCAAGTATTATACTGATACCAAAACCAGAGAAGGACCCAACCAAGAAGGAGAACTATAGACCAATCTCCCTAATGAACATAGATGCAAAGATACTCAATAAAATTCTAGCAAATAGAATGTAGGAAATCGTCAAAAAAATAATACACCATGACTAAGTTGGATTCATTCCAAGAATGCAGGGATGGTTCAATATTCGCAAATCAATAAATGTTATACACCATATCAATAAAGCCAAAGACAAAAACCACACGATCAGCTCAATACATGCAGCAAAGCTTTCCACAAAGTACAACATGCATACCATACAGAAAATAGGAATCAATGGGGTCTTTGCCTCAATCATGTCAAAGCCATCTATGACAAGCCAATAGACAACATCATACTAAATGGACAAAAACAGAAAGATTTTACTTTAAAATCAGGAACAAGACAAGGATATCCACTCTCACCACTCCTATTCAACATAGTTCTGGAAGCATTAGCCAGCAGAATTAGACAAGAGAGAGAAATAAAAGGAATAAGGATAGGAAAGGAAGGATTGAAATTATCACTATTCACAGAAGACATGATACTTTACATGGAAGACCCCAAAAACTCCACAAGAAGAACTCCTTAAATTAATCAACAAATTCGACAGTGTAGCTGGATACAAAGTCAGCACTCAAAAATCAATAGCATTCCTGTACACAAACAACAAACAGACTGAGAGAGAAATTAAGGAAACCATACCTTTCACAATAGCATCCAAGAAACTGAAATATTTAGGACTCAATCTAACAAAAGAAGTAAAAGATCTATTCAATGAAAACTACAGTACTCTGAAAAAAGAGAGTGAAGAGGATTTCAGTAAATGGAAAAATATTCCTTGCTCATGGATAGGAAGAACCAGCATTGTGAAAATAGGCATACTACCAAAATTATTGTATAGATTCAATGCAATTCCCATTAAACTACCATTAGCATACTGCACAGATCTAGAGAAAACATTCCTAAAATTCATCTGTAAACAGAAGAGTCCCAGAATAGCAAAAGCAATCCTGGGCAACAAAGACAAGTCAGGTGGAATCACAATCCCTGACCTGAAATTATTACCACAAAGCTTCTATAATAAAATCAACATGGTGCTGGCTAAAAAACAAACTTGAGGATCAATGGAACAGAGTGTAAGAAACAGCCACAACCATAAACACACTCAGCCACCTAATCTTTGATAAAGGGGCCAAACAAACTCACTGGAAAAAAAGATAGCCTCTTCAATAAATGGTGCTGGAAACATTGGCTTGCCACTTGCTGAAGACCAAAACTAGACCCAAGTCTATCACCATGCACCAAATTCAAGTCAAAATGGATCATAGATCTCAATATTAAAACAGGAATACTAAATCTATTGGAAGAGAAAGAAGGTAAAAATCTTTAAGACATAGGAGTAGGCAGAGAGATAATGAACAAAAACCAAACTGCAAGGGAAATACGTCAAAGGATCAACAACTGAGACTTCCTCTTACTGAAAAAGTTTTGCACAGCTAAAGAAATCACCAGCAGCGTAAAAAGAAAACCCACAAATTGGGAAAAAAATTTAGATGGCAGTCCCTTGGACAGAGGTCTTCTATGTAGAACATATAAAGAACTAAAAAACATCAATCTCCCCAAATTCAAAGACCCAATCCTAAAATGGGCATCTGAGATGAATACACACTTCTCAGATAAAGAAATACAAATGGTGAATAAATACATGACAAAATGTTCAACATCTTTAGTCATTTGAGAAATGCAAATTAAAACAACATTGAGATTTCACGTCACTCCAGTAAGAATGGCTATCATTAAGAAATCAACCAATAACAAATGCTGGCGAGGCTGTGGAGAAATAGGAACTCTTCCGCACTTCTAGTGGGAATGCAGATTGGTGAAATCACTGTGGAAACCAGTTTGGAGATTCCTCAGCAAACTAGGTCTAAAGGTCCTGTTCAACCCAGCTATTCTCCTTCTGGGCATTTTCCCAGAAGATCTGAAAACATCATATCACAGAGATATATGTGCACCCGTGTTTATAGCAGTGCAGTTTGTAATAGCTAAATTGTGGAAGCAGCCCAAATGTCCATCCACTCAGGAATGGATAAAAGAATTGTGGTATTTTTCTATAGTGTTATATTACTCAGCTATTAAAGAAAGATAAATGTGAGGCTTTTATAGGTAAATGGTCACAACTAGAGATAATATCCATATATGAAATAAATCAGACCTGCATGTGTAAGCAACAAATGGCCTCACTAGTGTAAGAATCTGAAAGAGTGAATAAAAATTAGGAGATATGATAAGTACTGTGAAATGAAAGGAAACTGCTCAAAAGTAAAGAGCAACTGGAATGAGGGAAAAGCAAAAAGAAAGAAGAGGAAAATTATGTATATATGTATATACAAGATAACTAACATAGAACATAGCTGTACTCTTGGCTTCTATCACTTTACTGAAAGGAACAGTTAATGATTAATTATTTGATCAATCTTGCATGGCTATATTTGTTTTCCTTAATACACAGAAATTCAACATAGAAATTATGTTCTATTAATGTTAAGCCAACATTAAGAAGATCTGAGTGATTGAGAGAACAGAATATGCCAAACTAAAAATTTGGAAGATAAATTTAATAAGTGGGAAAAAGAAATAAGATGATAGCATTGTTATGGTCGCTTAATGTGAAGAAGCTACATAGGGAAATGAGAAGAGGGCAAAGACATAGTCGCTGAATCAAAGGAAATAGAAGAAATAATGTAGAAAACAGAAAATATCTTACGGGAACTCAGTTGAAATAGTTCAACAAGAAAGTCAATATGTAGTTCACACATGACTGATTTGCCAAAGCTGGAGTGTTCAAATAATTCTCTTCTTGAATTGACAGCAGCGTAATTATAGGCAGTCAAATCAATATCACCTCTGCCCTTTGCATGGCAAAACAAGATAATCCATTCTCAGAACTTCATTCTACCAGTGTACAGGAAGAGTCTGATTCTGTCCCAGTTCTTGCTTTAGGAACTCCTTCCCCTACTCCAGACATGATGGTGGAATTGGTAAGCAGGTTAACCAAGATCCAAGTGAAGGACCACTGAGGCGGGGATGTGCTTATGCTCCAGTGGGGGTTCTCGGCGATGGGGCTTCTCTGCCATTGCTTTCACACACTGGCTGGGGAGTCTCTAGGACATGGCAGCAACTGGCATGGAACTTCTCAGCTCTTCACTCTCAGCCAGGAGTCTGAAGATTTCTCAGGGATCATGAGAGGTCGCAATGCACTGTATCTGCCACTTTTCCCAGGGTGTGGGTGAGCTTTACTTGCCCTTGGTGAGTGCTGCTGGGGTCTGCAGGAGACAGGAACAGGTGCAATTCCTTCTTGACCGCTTTGCCATAAAACACGTGTCTGCCCTATTTCCTTCCTGTCTTAGTCGCAGTCTGGTTGCAGATGGCCGCCATGTCCTCTGCAGATGGGTGTACACTGTGGAGACTGGAGTGGCATGCGGGCATGCAAGGTGGGTGCAGGGTGGACTCAGTTTACCATCAGTGCTGGTGCCTGTGACTCAGCAGTACAGGGGATATGCAAGGCGGGTGCTAGACAGTTCAAATGTACTGTCTGCGATCCAGCTGGCAGATACACCCAGAGAGCCAGTGTCAGGAGGTCTCAGGGTGTTTGCCTGGGACTCAGGGGCTAATCTGGGCAACTGGGCTCAGTAGGCACGTGTCAGGGACCTATGCACCTGTGCACCTGTGCAGGTGGCTCAGCTGGCAGCCTTTGTGGGTGGGCTGCATAACCTGAGCTCACTGTGCTAGTCTGCCATTCATCCTGTTGGGAAAGTTGGGGAACAGTCAGAGAAAGTAAAGGGTGTCAGTGAGGTTTCAGGCAAATCAAGAGTTCAAACCTGCCAGAGAGAGAATAGCTCAGAAAAGCAGAGAGCTGATAAGGCCAGCCTGGCTTACTTCACAGCAAGACACAACTGCCTCCCCGCTCTATCTTCAATGAAGCACAAGAGAAACAAAGTGGGGAGCGGGAGGACTATATCATAGAACTCAGTACATAAAATATGCACTAATAACTAAACACTCACACACCCATATATATAAGTACATGCATATTTTATTATTCTCACTATATTTATACACTAAAATGCATATATATATATATATATATATATATATATATATATATATATATATATATCCCTTTTACTAACAAGGCCTTCAATGTAGCTATGCCATAAATCTCACAAGATAAGCACCTGGAAAGCACAAAGAGACCAGAGAAGTACTTACCCAAAAACGCACACATAGGCAGTGGAAGAGGGAGTTGCAAAATCAAGGGTCTCAGAACCCAAAATAGCCAAACAAGTGATAACAACTCCCAAACGGGAGAGTCCCTTTCTGGCCATATAAGAAAAGAGACTTAGAAAAAGGCCCCCAGGTGCCAGCTCCCGGTCCCCCAACTTACTCCAACAAGGTAGTTCTCCATGTACTTATTTTTTCTCCTTTTCCCAATAAAATGATTTTGTCCCTGGTTTCTCCTCCCTTTCCAATAAATTGGTTTGTTTCTTCTTCTAAATTTATATCTCCAACTCTTTAATTGATGTAGGTCTTTTTACAAACCCTAGATAAAAATCGACCCTCAGGAGACAAATGTGTCCATTTATCCTCTCTGCTCTAAGTCTGGCGTTGTGCGGGAGGGTTCCAGGCCCACTGTGGAATCTGGTCTCTGCACTGGTAGGTCAGTCCCCCAGGCTTTTTGCCTCACTACCAAAACGGCTGCTTGGAGGCAAATGGAACTGCAACAGCCCTGCCATTTTCCTTTTTCATTTGTCTCTTTGTTTGATTTGACCTACATTTATTGTCTTTCCTATTAATTTTATCTTTCAATGTAAATGCCCTCCCCCTGTATA
>PVLD010033042.1:0-14050 GCA_004027595.1 Dinomys branickii
GGCCAGGGGTGTGCTTGGAGCGGCAACCTCCTCCCTCTCTATCTCGTCTCCCTCCAACTGCGCCATGTCAGATCTGCGATCCCCTCCTCCAGAGGAGGTTCTACTTAGACTTTCCGAGGGTTTCACTTCCTATCTCAGATCCCTCCCGAGTTCAGGATATCCACCTCCCTCCTCTCTGTCCTTCACATGTTGCTATATTCCCATGTCTGAGTGGCATTCCTCCGGGAGGTTCTCTCTCCGCTGCCCACCTGGTCACCATGGGTTCATATAACGTTCATATATGCAAGCAGTATGGAGACACTCTTGTTGCTCGCATCAGTAGTCTGGGGTGAGTCTTAAATAAAAAAAAAAATAAAGAAATGTGCACCTTTTTTGTTTGATGCTATGTAGCATGGATTTACAGTGAGTGATTAATATGCTCTTGTTAAATCAATAAATGATTGGACGAACAAGTGAATGAATGAATGAAAAAGTCTCAAGGCTAACTCGTAGCTTGTATAACATTTACTCAACGGGTAAATTTATGAGCACAAAATGGGGCAATTTCACTTCCTGTCGTGAGTGGAGGACATGAGTACTTTGCCACCTACATGTTTTTGAATAAGAAATTCAGAGTTTTTGAAGGCATAAGGAGACCATGAAGGATCGACAGCAGTGCAGACTGGGCCCCATACTTCTGGACAGTGAGGCCTCAGTGAGAGGGCATCTCTACTAGAACAACTGGTTCTTTTGGAATATTTTAAAATTATTATTCCGTATAAAGTCCTCAGCACAATGGCTGGCTCAGAATCATGAGTCCTGTTATTGTGATTCCTTTGATGTGACTGGGAGCCAATAAAAACAGAGGCCTGAGGAGACCTGAGCAGGGTGGTCCCGGCGACCCTGTTAAAGTGCGTTCAGTTTTTCTTGCACAGCCTCTGCTCCCTTATAAGAGGCTCTGGGAGGAGTTGGAAAATGGGGGTGGGGAGGGAAGGAACCCCCCACATCTGGGCTTCTATCTCTCATCAGCCCAGAAACAATTCCACAATGGGACAGGGGACCAACACCCCCAGGCACAAATGGGGCCCTGTGGCACACTGCACTTTCTTTTAGGGGACTATCTGGCAGGAGACAGGATTTGGGGGTTTCTGGGACCCCTGCCCAAATACACTCTTAATCTCGGTCCTGCTTCCTCTCTTTCTACCCTTCTTCCTTAGACTCCACCCTACAATAGCATGCAATTCCTTCACAGATGGTGACGTCACACAGAACAGTGACTTGGTGCCTTTTTGGGCTTTAGGTTCCCAGAGGCTCACACTTCAATCCTGTACATCTCTTTGCTCTGTGTCAGAAGGTGTACCACCTCTGCTGCTTTGGCTTGTGACACTAAAGCAACAACAGCACCAGCCTCACAGGATGTCACACTGATTAAGTGAAATCATGGAAATGAGCTCACAGTACCATACCCTCAATAAATAGCAGCCATTAATGCTTTTATGATTATGACTCCCAAATGTTCCATCTGTCTCCAGACTCATTCTCTCTTCAACTTCCACATTCTATGATAGTTCCTACCATCACCAAGGCATCACAGGAGCCACAGAGAGCAGCACAAGGGTCTGCACCGCCCTCTCCCTCCCAACCCCTGCCCCCAGTGACCATGGAGTCCAGGGTGTTATCAGTTCTCAACTCCACTTTCTAACTACCCAATTCAGTGGTTCCTAGACATCTGGACTTCACAGAACAATACACATTTTATAAAAACTATTGTTGGAACAAAACTATTTAGAAGTTTTGTCAGTAAATATACTAAATAAATAAATATTGAGAAAAACCATACTTTCATGGCAAGATAATTAAACCTCTTGCAAAACAAGAAGGCTGTAAGTACAACTCAAAGCCCTTCTTTAAAATTAGTATGACAGCCGTTCAGAAAAACTCACTATACTGACCTTAGTTTATTCATTTCTCACCAGATTGAAACATCAGGCCTGACTGGTATCTGTCTTTTCACAGGCAGCATTTGGAAGCCTGTTGGTCTAGGTCCTCTTACTGATTGTCTTAGTCTGTTCAGGCTGCTAGAAAAAAGTATTTTCATAAACTGTGTGGCTTATAAACAGAAGTTTAGTTCTCACGGTTCTGAAGGCTGGAAGTCCCAAGATGAAGGGCCAAGCAGATCTGGTTCTGGATGACAGCGTACTTTTTGGATATGCCTTCGCATGGTGAAGAAAAGCAAAGACGAGAAATGAGCCTTCTGGTGCCTCTCCTTATCTGGGCATTAATGTGAGGATGCCATCATCATGTCCTAATCACCTTCCAAAGCCCATGTTTCCAAATCGCATCACTTTAGGGATCAGGGCCTCAACATAATGAATTTTGGAGGATACAGTCAGTCTTGAACACTGACTAACTAACCTTCCTCTGTATGCCACATGAATCTTCATAGAACCCACCTTATGTGCACATCCTTTCTGCTGGAAAACCAAGGATTACATCCTGCTGTTCTGCACAGGGCTCATCAAACACAGCATCCCAAGTCCAGCCAGTAGGAGTTCCCAACATAAGAGTTGGCACTTTGTGATTCTTTTCTCTGTCTTGATTTTTCTTTTGTAGGGGGAGAGTCTGGAGATAAAACCCAGGGCCTTGCTCACGCTAGGCAAGTGATCTATGACTGAGCCCTGTCTATATTCAGCCCTTCTTATTTTGAGACACAGCCTCTCTAAGCTGACCGGGCTAGCCTGAAAACTTGTGATCCTTCTGCCTTTACCTCCTGAGTACCTAGTGTTACATGCCTGTGCTACTGTGCCTGGGGGCAATTTGCATTTCAGAACTTGGAATAATTCACCTATACAAATGTGTAGTGGTGAAGAACTTTGACTCCTCACTCAGGACATGCATTGTGTACCATGTGGAGCACAAACTCATCCTCAGGGTCCTACAACCCTAGTGGTCATAGGTAAGAGCCTGCTTGGGAACAGAGCTTGCCCTCCCACTGGACATGCCCCGGGGGGTACCCCACCACCCCACCTTTAGAGAGCAGCTGCCCATCTCCTTTCCCCACACTGGAATGCCTCCTTCAGGGGACTTCCCCAGGGCAGTAGCCACTTTCCTTTCTCCACACTACAGTATCTCAAACTTTTTCACTAAAGCACTGCAGGAAAGGTCTCCGAAGAATTTTTACTCTTCCTAACAATAGGAAACAGACAATGGCTAAAAATAACAGTGGGCAAAGTGACAGCATTTCTACAAGTCTGCAAGAGTTTCATTACTACGACAATTCCGGGGTTCCGTGGTATGTAAAGGGAGCCCGCCCTCCAGCCCCATATGCCTTGGGGCTTCTCTGTACTGTTCCATAATTGCAGCTTCTTCTTTAGCTCTGAGAGCTCCCTCCCCCTCTCTCCCACCGACCCTTTAGACTGCCTATTTCAGGTTGGCAGACCTGAGCTTCTGGACTGGCATGAGGAAGACTCTCTTTCCTCCTGTTTTCCTTTCCCCTTTAGAACTTAAATTTCAGAAGGACAAGATTCAAAAGTGCCAAGTGGGCTCTCTAGGGACTAGTGACATCCTTGTGTGCATCAAAGGGAAACAGAGTCACTGTCACTCCCGAAGGAAGGCTCACTCTTCACTAGATAAGCAGGGCAAGTGGGTCCCAGCTGAACAAAGGGAAGCAGCAGCCACCCAAGGAAATGAGAGCAAGCCAGAGGGACTGACTGACTTACACTACTGCTGGGACATTTTTGAGTCTTGGGTCCAGCCAAACTGGGCACTCACTGGCAGTGTTCTGTTCTTCCTCAAAGTGTGGTCCACTAGGCAGCTACAGCATTACTAAGAGCCCCACAGAAACATACACAGGTCCCTCCCCAGACTTACTGGATTTGAATCTGCATTTTTAACACACTTCCAGCTGACTGACATGATCCTCAAAGTCTAAAAGCAGTATTTTAAAACACCAAGGTCAATGGTTCTCCAGTAGGGGTGATTTTTACTTCCCAAGGAGCATCTGCTGAAGTCTGGAGACATTTTTGGTGTTACCACTATGAAGCTGTATTGGCACCTGGAAGATAGAGGCCAGCCCCAGAAATCAACAGTGCCCTGGCCAGAAGATCCTGACTTAGGTGAACACAGCCAGGAGGGCATTGGTGAGTGGCCCGGAACCTCGTTCCTTCAGCAGGACTACCAACCAGCAGCATTAGCAGAGAAAGGGGCTGTTAAATACAAAGACTCTTGCCTGGTCCACAATGGTTGAATCACAACCTCCAAGGGTGGGCCCCAGAAATCTGTGTTTTACAAGCTTTCTATGGGATCTGCATCCATGCTTTTGGTCTCCAGACTTTGCACTGAGAAGTAGTAGCGTAAGTCATGAGTACCCACCCTCAGCTGGTCACCGAGAAGCTCAAGCTCAGCCAGTCAGCCTCTTACCCAAGATTTCACACCAAAAGCCCTGCAATCTGAACAGTCAGCTCTAGTGGATGTGCAGGGCCATGGTGCTGGCACCAGGCTCTTGGCTACACAACTTCAAGGACAAGGGCTTAGAGGTGCTGGCTGCTGTGAACACAGTGGGCCATGCTCCAGCCGCTAATGCTGACCACAAGACCATCCCAGCATGATAACACAGCATGCATGGGAAAAGAGGAATTCAAAGCTCTCCAACAATGGAGGCCAGGCAGCACTCAACACAGCACTGGGGTGTGTCCCAGAGAAGATAAGGAAGATAAAGTGATAAGGACCTATTTTTAGTCTGCTCTTAGCTCTTCAAGGTCTCTCTGAAAACCTTCTTTATTGTCCCCTAATGTCACCATCTCTCTTGCCATTTTCCATTCCTTATGCTCATCTTCCCCTTGTCCCACTGGACTGTGAACTCTTGTTCATGCCCCTGTGCCGGTTACTGTGAATGACTTGAAGGCAGGAAATGGCTTGTAGCAGAGATGGTGGTCCTGGCCTCACACCTAGGAGATCACATAGGAAGAGTTCCCAGATGTGCTCTGAGGCTCTTCTGCCTCTCTACCTTGGGAAGTGCCAGGGAGTGAATGCCCCAAAACAGCAACCAGCAAACAAAGGAACAAGGGTGGGAGTCTGTGAAGAGATCACTGGGAGATGGCGACACATCTCAACAGGGCAATTCTGAGGCATCTTCTACACAGTGGTCTCTATGAGCCACAGAGGGAGGGAGCCCTGGCTGGCCCAGCAGTCACCTCATGAGCACCCCCTGCACCAGAGTCCTTTCTTCCTCTTTTACCTCCCTATTCCTCACCACAGTTTCTGCACTAAGTCCTTGTCCAGGGTCTGCTTTGGGCAGAATCAAACTAAGACAAGAATTTTGCTCACTGCTGACTCCCCAGTGTGTAGCCACTTCCCTGGCACAATAGTTGCTCATAAAACAAATAAATAAAAAATTAAGTAATGTCCTGATATGCTTCAAAATTCCTAAATATTAGCAAAAACCCCACAAATGGCCTTGGTGACGGAAGTCAGAAAACATATCTACATTTCTTCTTGAGCTTTGGTCCGAACATGAAAACCAATCACCTCCTTGCCTACAACACAATTTAATTTCTAATCTTCATGTAGGAAAAGAGCAGAGTTCAGTGGTTAGGAGCTCAGCTCTGGAGTGAAGGAGAACAAAGTTCAAATTTAGAGTTATCTTACCTCCCAAGTTCCTCGAGCTTCAGTTTTGTTACCTATGAAATGGGACTAATAACTGTACCTGCTTGCAGGGTTGTGGAGGGGATTTAAAGAGATAAAAAGTTTATTAAAGAATGTGGCAATAGTGCTGTCCTAAAATAAACTGTCAATAAATGTTCTCAATGTTGTTATTACTATTATTATTTTACTGCACATTTTAGGCAGTTTTTGTTTATTCAGGTGATAGGAGTACAGTGCCAGCTTCATAGCACTCAGCAACTAGTTATGGTTTGAATGAAGTAATAATTCAAAAGCAGAACATAAAAGCCTACAAAAGCCCTTCTTTTGCAAAAGTTCTTACAGTTTTTCTTTCCTGCTCATTAATCTCACTTCTGTGACAAAAAATCTGTGTGAACTTAGGAATGTCATGCAATCTGTCTGAAATCCTACCTGTAAAATTAAGATCAGTATTAGATCATTTCCAGTGCCCCTTCTAGGCCTTCACTTGGAGAGAGAGGAATTCTCCATGAAGGAAAGGGAGAGCCAGTCCACACTAGACCTCAGGCCACCGCGGGGGGCAAAGGTGGACGGCTGCTCCACGGCACACTAGTGATGGGCTTCTTGTTGGGGACAGGCACTGTTCCGTGCGTTGTTGCGATGAAGTGTGACCAAGAAATAGGGTGAATGTTTACATTACAAGTTTCGTTAGAGTAGAAGACACACTGCCATTACTCTCCCGCATAACACACCCCGCACCATGAACACACTCCTCTCCTCATCCCTGCTGCTTTCCGAAGCAGCTCTGCTAGTGTCTTTAGCTGTGCTGTCGTGGCTGCCTTGACATCTTGGATCTATTCAAAAATGTTTACCTGTCACGGTCATTTTGACTCTAGGGGAAAGCCAGAAGCCACACAAGGCCAGATCTGGTGAAAAAGGTGCATGAAGATACGCTGCAGTGTTTTATGCGCCTGCCCTTGCGCTGGATGGGCACTCGGCAGCTTTGGTTGTGTTTTCCCTCACACTCTGTGAAGACACTCACAAGAAAGCACTTCCAGAACTGCTTCGAGAGTACCAAGAAGGATGGGATCACTGTGTTGGAAGTGAGGGGACAGTTCATTTTTTATTTTTGTCCGGGAATCAAACTCAGGACCTTGCACTTGCCAGGCAGGCGCTTGTACTGCTCAGGCTGTATCTCTGGCCCAGAGGGGGAACATTTTGAGTGGGATTAATGGCAATGTGTCTTTTTCTGTAATAAATTTTTTAAAATGTAAATATTCACCATAGTTTTGAATCACCTTTTGTATGCAGCAGCGTACCTGGCCTCATTAGATGTCCCCAGTGACAAAATTTCTCCAGACGCTGTCAAATGTCCTCTGGGGACAAATAGCCCCAGTGGAAAACCCTTGAGATAAAGGTGTTTTTCCCTTACAGATTCAGAGACAGGTAAGAGCTGTATGGTCCTGCTCTAGCCTCATGGGGGCTGGGGTCAGTGCTGTACCCCTGCCATGGTTGGGTGGCTTTAATTTTTATTGCAACAGCAGCAGCAGCAACAGAAAATAATAAGGAACTCCTACCTATTTCTACTTTCTTCCCTAGCTGTTTCTACCTTCCCACCTCGTCCTTCATTCTCTATTGCATTTCATTAAAAAGCAGGCTCCTTGGAAACAACCGAGCACTCACTGCAGAACTGGAATTATTTTGTTTTCCCTAGTCTACCATTAGCCATATTTGCCTGCAGATAAGATTGATGTTTTTAAAGCTCATCTACTCACAAGCCCAGAACATAATCCCCTCCTGGGTTATCACTATCCGCTGATGACATTACAAACAGCAGGAGACCCAAACTCCAAAACCCAAATGATCCTGACATGCAAATATGTCATAAAACTCCAACGAAGCCAGCACATTTCAAAGGATTTATTAGCAACAGAGCTTCTGTTAACTAGAAAGACTTGAGGAACTTTCCAAGCAGTGGTCGAGGCCCTGAGTCCAGAGTTCTGTGTAGGAAGGCAAAACACCCTCCCCGGCCAGAGAACTTGGTGTGCAGGCGGCAGCACCATGGTTTAGAGGAACCAAAGGCAGTGGCTAAAGTTCTGCCAACTTCCAAGTGGCTTTCTCTAAACGGGGACCACAAGTTATTTGTGTTCATCAATTCCTTCCTTCATGGCAGAAAGCAAATTCCTGCAAAGACTGGACACCGGGCCTCCAGAGCTGCTGTGTTAGAGTAACGAACACGAGTTGATTTGCTGGAGAATGCCACTCTCACCAGGCTCCCCTTCCACCTTCTGGAGCAGGTGTCAGCACATTTCTCAAGAAGCATCAGCCCCGTATCCACCTGCCTTTTGGTGATTGAAGCTCAGGGAGCCGTGATGTCCTCTGGGGGTGAGCCAGGATGGGGCAGAGTTGCTGCTGTGGTAGGGAGGCCTGCTGCAGTGGGGGGGGGGGGAGGACTCCTGCTGTGGTAGGGAGGCCTGCTGCAGTGATGGAGAGAACTGGGCAGCACTGCTGCAGGACATCGAAGACATTGTGTGTCTTTCCCAGTGACCCTACGCATCTCCCCGCTCAAGGTCTTGCACTTGCTGTCCTTGCTCAGTACCTCTCCTTCCTTCAAGTGCCTGACTGACACCTCCTTACCCAGGCCTCAGCTCAAATGTCACTTTCCAGGGCAGCTTCCCTGACCAGACTCCAGCAAAGTCCCCTCCGTACTCATAACCTGCCTTTCTCTTTTCCCCCTTCAGGAAGCACTTACTCCCGCTGATGTTCCACTGCATTTGCTTTGGTTGGCTTGTTTCTTGTCAGCTGCCCCCTGCTAAGTGTGAGGGCCGTGCGGGCAGGGGCTTTGAGCACCTTGCTCACCTCACCATTCCGAGTGCCTAGAAGGAGGCCAGCACACAGCAGGTGCTCTGTTCATACCTGGTGGAGGATGGAAGTGTGGGTTTGAGGTGAGAGATCATAAGAAACCCAGGAGGCTGCCTGGGTGGCAGAGAGGCTGAGTCCCCGAATGGCTGCTAATGGAGACGGGCTCTAGCTGACCTTAAAGATTTACCCCACATCTTGGACGCTCTGCCTTCAGTCTGCACCTTTATTTATCCTCACAGCAAAACTCTTCTCTTGTGGCATATTAGCCCCACCTGTGGCTTCAGAAAGCCCAGCCTTCAGATTGGCATGAGGTAGAGAGAGACAGACAGCATTCTGCGAGAGCCAATGGGGTGAGCATGGTCCCCTTCCTCATTCACCCTGCCAAGTTTTTTCTAAGTACTCAGTTCACCGGTCTATTTTTAGGTAACTCTACTGGTAACCTAAACAGTAAAAACAGCCGTCACCTCATAAATGCAGGATCAGCAGACCCCTTGCATGTATGAACTTGTCAAAATAATTGCAAAAGGCACTTTTCCTGGAGACCATTAAAAATAATTAGTATGAAAATATTTTTTTGAATACGGAGATAAGTTTGGCCGCAAGAGAAACATGCTCATTTCTTATAGCCAAAAATTAAAACCCCATGCTCCTTTATAAGATCCTGGGACTGTTGGAATGAAAAGATGCATTCCATAATGTGTCAGCCCTGGAGGATCCCACACTCCACCCTCCCGCATCAGTGTGGAGACCAAGGCTGGCTGGAGAACCAGCTCTTGCTCTTCCCTGGATGAAGAGGACACTGTTCCCAAGGACAGCCTCTACCCCCACTTGGGTGTTCCATACCTTCAGCATATGGAAGACTTTTTATCCATTCTCTACAAATAGACTCTCAGAAACAACTCATGAAACCCACTGCTGGAAGTGTAGGCTTCTGAACCAAGGTAGCCTGGAGCCCCAGGCTGCCTCTCCTGCAAAGTGCCAGAGCACTCCTCTTCCAGCTGCTGAAAGGTTGTAAAGGTCTCTTTCTTACTCCTCCATGATCATATGACTCCCTTGCCCCTCTCTGCTCTCTAAATGCCCATGTCTATGCCATGCAAGCCTTCTATTTGACTAGCAGAAGTGCCTTCCTCTTGCCTCTCAAACTCCAATAAATAAAACTCTCCTTGCTTTGACTAAATAGAAGAGCAGAACTTGTACCTGCAAAATGGATTCATGGGTCCAGCAAAGGATCCTGGGAGAAATGCTTCTGTCTTCGCCCCGATGGAACACTGAATCAGCCAGAGGAAGGGCGAGGTGAAGTGGAACATAAGGTCAGACACAAGAAAGAGCACTGCGATGGTGCAAAGACGCACAGAGGGGGGCCAGGCTGGAGAGCTGGAAATCAAGCTCAGGAAGAGAAGGGAAAGCAGAAACACACGATGACTCCTTCCACTGTATCCAGGTGAGGTGTCTCTCTTCTGAGCCTGTGGAGCACCTCTCCTGGTAAAGTTTCACATCTGGTCCAGGTGGCAAACACTAGAATTCCCAACGTGGCAGATATTCCCCTTCTAGATCGTGCATAGCCATCGTGGCTACATTTCCCAGCCCCCTTCCATCTGACCAGGGCCACATCGTCAGTTTTCACCACAGAAATATAACAGGCTGCTGTGGACCCCTCCAAGCCAAGGCATTTCATAAACACATGCGCCTTCTTGCCAATACCTTTATCCTCCACCAGCTGGAGGCAGAGTACCGGCAGCCTTAAGATACTGTGGCAGTACAGGACGGAAAATGCCTCTTCCCCAAATCACCATGCAGAGGGGAGCCGCCCTCTGACGGAGATCTCCTGCCCTGGGCTGCTAGCTGGAGGAGACATAATTTTTTGTTATGTTAAGAGAACAAATGTCTCCACTAAAACTCAAAGGTTCAATGCTCACTGCAGCTATCACTATCTTTATACAGCCTATGGAATATTTACTTATTTAACTGTAAATAATCTCCCCTAGAAGATAGATAGGAGTACCCACTATGTCCTCAATACCTGGCAGAAGGTGAATATCCAGTGAACATTTGTTGAATGAGAATAGTGCATTTAGTTAGAGAGAGAGCTCGAATTCCTCTGCCAGAATGCCATGACATTCTCGCACATGCACATGCATCCCTACATTTCCACAGCAAAGCCACATATGGTTCATGGTCAGACCTGTTCCTGTGGTCCTGTGATTCATACGACAGCAGCAACCATCCTAGGAACAAACATTTCAAGGCTCTGTTGGCCGGCATGGGTATCTCACAGAACCAAATACCACAAAAGAAAATTGGAATAGGAAAGAAAAAGTCATCAAGAAAAATAGTCCAGATTTCTCATGATCTCACCCGTGAGTCAGATTTGCGTTTGGGATAACAACTATCTGAGCAGACCAGAACAGTCTGTCTGCAAGATGCTGGCCTGCCAATTTCAACAGCACAGAGAAGGCACACTTCTTAAATTGGCTTAAAAGGACAAATCTAGTGCACTTGTTTATTTTCTTTTTCTTTAAAAAAATTCCAAGGTGAAACAACCTCTTACTTAAAAATAGCTGTCTTGGAAATTTATAAATATATATATACATATACACACACACACACACACACACACACACACACTGAACACCAAGTACCTGTGTCTTGGCATGTGGAGCAGCGGGGAAAATTCCTATAGGAGACTTTCTCCTGTGTGACCCTTGCAAAGCCACCGTACCTCTCTGCTCCAGACTTGTTCACTTAGAAACTTTGAGATTAGAATCTCTAAAGTCACAGGAAGAAATCACTGTCAGTGGAAGGAAAACTGAATTTTTTATGCCTTGCAAGTCATTTAATATTCATGGAACTTATTCCTAACAGAAACAGGATATTTTTTTTATGGGTAGCTTAATTTAGAGAAATGTATTCATCCAGGACAGAAGCTGAGGTCCAAGCTACTGTGCATGGGAAGGAATCTGCGGCAGCGAGAGGCAGGAAAGGATGCTTGTTCTCAAGCAACAGGAAGGGCCATGGACTGAACCCTCTCCCTCAAATCCTTATGTTGGAATCCAGTCCGCACGCAAGGTGGCGGCATTAGGAGGTGTGGCCTTTTGGGAGGTGACTGGGTCCTAAGAGTGGAGCCCTTGTGACTGGATTAGTGTGCCCTTATCACAGAGACCCCAGAGAGCCACTTGCCCCTTCTGCTCTGTGAGGACACGGCAAGAGGGCACTGGCACAAACCAGAGAGTGGGCCCCCCCGGATACCACATCTGCAGGCATCCTGACCTTGGACTTCCCAGCCTCCAGAACTGTAGGAAATAAACTTCAATTTCCCACAAGCCTTCCGGGTTATGGTGTTTTTGCTGTAACAGCCCCCAAATCCCATAAGACAGGCAATGTGTGGATTATGGAGCTCCAACTGTGTGTTCAGATATTTTCTGCTCCAACTGTGTGTTGGATATTCCTAAAAAGACTTCAGAAATTATTAACTGTAATTGCTTCTTTCCACCTCCCCTCAGGTCTCAAAAGTAGCAGCAGATAGGGTGTGGGTTTGAGTGCGTCCTGGCTGGAGTAATAGACCTCGCTGGTGTTTGCTCCTGATCCTCCTCCTCCCTGTCTCGCTCTGCACCTTCCACAGTTATAAGAAGTACTTTTTTTTTTTTTTGCCTCTTGACCTTTCTGTAAAAAAGGATGGATGAAGGAGATTTATATTCCTGTCAGTCTCTAGGCTTGGGAATGATTAGTATATTTTAATTACCCCAGCCTTGCCTACCCCTCAAGCCCATAGGCTGAGCGAGCTCTCTGGGTGTTCGGACAATGAAGCTCGGATCAGGTGAGAGATAGGAAAAGTAACTGTATACCTTAGAGGATGGAAGAGGAGAGGCTCTCCTTGGTTCTGAGAATGACTGCTAATGAGTGCTATAAAAATAACTGCTCTCGGGGCTGCTACAAGTGGAGTCTGCAGCTCGGATTTCACACTGTGACTCACCTGTCCCCTTGGACTTCTTTCTACCTGGTGAAAGGCTCACTGCCTCCCCATAGTGATGCTTCTTTGCTAGGTCAACCAGAACACTGGTTTCTACCAGGACAGTGTGTTGGAAGCAAAAAAATAATGGTAAATATTTGCATATGCTCAAGTCCTCCCAATACCTGAACTCTCCCTTTCTTTCCGGTTTGTAAAGGAAAAGCCAAGGTGGACCCTCAGCCTTCTTTGTGAAGCAGCTGCTATTTGAGCAGCAGCAGGAGCCTCTGAAATGAGGACCTGCATTTAATTAAAAGCTGTTGTGAGTAAAGGGAAGAATTAACCCTTTCTCACTCTTTTCTTTCCAAGCCCCCTGGAAACTGAAGGTGGTGCCTGTAAAGAATATTGCACTTGGCATTTGTAGAAATGGAGAGAAACTGTAATATGCTAATAAAGGGGAACATTTAAGGAGAACTCAGGCTCTGAATTTAAGCTCTGAATCAAAGAATTGCTCCTTTCTATTATCCTCAAAGGTGTAATTGTACCAGTGTGGTATACAGCTGACTGCGTGCTATCGAATTGAAGCTTGTCTCTAAGGCTCAATGGAAGGCGGTGGCTTACTTTTTAAAAAGTAGGCTTTGGGGATCCCAAGACTCTGATGGAAGTCTGACTACCTGGCTGGAGTACCTTAGAAAAACTGCCTGACCCCCTAAGTTCCTGGTTCCTCATCCATAACCGGAGCTGAAATTGAGAAGGAAGCCTGAGTGAAATGACGTAGACAAAATACGTTGAGGGACTTATTAGCTGCTGAATAAAATCTCAGGTTGGTAAAGGCATTAAAAGTCACCTAGCCCAATCTTGTGGCATCAGTCCTCCAGCAGGAAAAGGACTCTTGTAGGCTGTCAGTGTAGCCGGTGCCACTTTGAGGCAGGTGTGACGCACAGCACATTTTCCCCAACACGCACCGCTAGTCTTGCCTTCACTTCCATGCTATAGCCCTTGCTCTGCTTCTTGGACCAGAAGTAAGCCTTGGTGAACCTGCACAAGAAAGCCATTGAAATACTTTCTTTACTTCATCATGCAATGCAGTTGCAAACCTCCCATGTGCTCGAGTAAGTGTGCTGTTGGCCAACCTAGAAGATAGAGGAGGAGCAGCAGGATTTTATGGAGGTGACAAGCTTAGAAGGAGCTGGCAGAGCATCAAGCAGGAAGCATGAACTGAGTTACTGGGCTTCGGCTCTCACCCTGAACGCCCTCTGTGAGCACCTTGAGCCTCGGCGACCTGCACAATCACCACCTGTTCCTGACAGCAATGGGACGAGTCCACAGGCTTTAGGACTCACCCCAGACTACTGATGCGAGCAACAAGAGTGTCTCCATACTGCTTGCATATATGAACGTTATATGAACCCATGGTGACCAGGTGGGCAGCGGAGAGAGAACCTCCAGGAGGAATGCCACTCAGACATGGGAATATAGCAACATGTGAAGGACAGAGAGGAGGGAGGTGGATATCCTGAACTCGGGAGGGATCTGAGATAGGAAGTGAAACCCTCGGAAAGTCTAAGTAGAACCTCCTCTGGAGGAGGGGATCGCAGATCTGACATGGCGCAGTTGGAGGGAGACGAGATAGAGAGGGAGGAGGTT
>PVLD010033043.1:0-14050 GCA_004027595.1 Dinomys branickii
GCAAAGCAGCAACTATTGGTGGTTTTTTTGATGTTGTTGTTATTGTTGTTGTTTACCTGTTTTGTTTTTTGTCTTTGGATTTTTGGTTTTTGTGTTTTTTCTGTTGTTGAGAGGATTAATTGTCTGACTAATTTTGCATGTCTGTATATGGGTTCATATATTTACACTTCGAAGATATCAATGGATAAAGCAATAACCACTGTTGAGACCATATCACCTTGTCTATAGATTAGTTGTGATTGTACTATTTTTTATGCTAATTGGTGTCTGTTTGTCAATATGTTTTTGTACTTTTATTTTTTTAAATAAAAAAAATTGTATAAAGTACTAGAATTATATAGTACCTAAAAATAGCTTCAAGGCAAAAATACAAGTATTTGTTGAATGGATAAAAAAAATTTGTACTTTCCGTAACTGTTAATGTCTACCAAATTTACGCCTCATAGATTTATCCTCGTTTGGAGGTTAGTTGGACTGGAGTTGTACATGGGAAACAAAGGTTGATGGGTGGGCAGGACTGCATCACAGGTGGCTGTGAAGTCCTAGGTGTGTGCAGGGGTGTCTGTGGTTGTGTAAGTGCATAAGACTGTCTTCATGACCTTGACTATGTGTCCCTTAAGGCTAGGTCTCTATATAATCACGCTAAGTAATAACTGGGTGTCTAAATGATATAAAAGAATGGAAGAGAAAAATGATAAGTAAGGAAGGTTGGTCTGTCTGTGATGTATAAAACCTATTTTATGGGGTGTTGTAAAGCCAGGTAGACCATGTAGGGATGTGGTTGTGATTTCATGGTGAGATAGGCAATAGGAGTGGACAGGAAGGTCCACAGTGGAATTCAGGCTGATACGATTCAGTCCTACCTGGGTCCAGAGAACAAAATGACATGTAGATGGCAAATCCTAGGTATAAATTAGGCATAGTAACAGGTTAACAATAAATAATAATAAAATGAAATAATTATAACAATGTAATGTAATAAAATTATGTGAATGGCTCTCTCACTCTGTCTCTCTCCAGATTTCTCATTGTAGTATAGTGGTATAATAATAATATATTTGGGACCATGGTTGACCACAGGAAACTGAATCCCCACAAAGTAAAACTGTGGATAAGAGGGGGCCATTGTAGCTTGTCCAGCAGAATATAACCATGTACTTCAATGATTACCATGATCACAGATGCTGATTATGAAATCTCTCATTCAGATCAATCCAGCTGACCTTGCTGACATATCATAATCACTTCTGACAAGAACCAAACTAAGATCTTGTCATAGCATGATTTATTTATGCTTAGTAGGAAACCATCACTGCCAAATTGCTTTCCTTTTGTAAACCACAAATGAAACTTAAATTCACCTCCTCCTATTGAGTGTAAACCAGAACAAATTCAATAGTAAAACAATTGTTTGGGTTTGATGGTCACTGACTTTGTTATCGTCACCAAAGATTCTGACATATGTGACTGTGTCACATTTCCAGGGGTGACAAGGGGTAACTGGCTTCTCAGGGGTCTGGGTTCATACCCACTATGGCATTTCCTTCCTCTCAGAAGCCAGGCTGGTGGAGCAAACCTGTAATTTCAGCACTCTGAGAAGCTGGAGAAAGAGGATCATAGGCTCAAGCCAAACCTGGGCCACTTAGTGAGACCCTGTCCAAAAAAAAACAGAAAAAGGGCTGGAGATGTAGCTCACTGTGAAGACCCTGGTTCAGTCCCCAGAGCCACACACACACGCACAAATCTTTCAGCACTCATACTAGTGACCAATGTACCTGCCTTTCTTTGTTTGAACACCAACCCCACCTCCAAGCACACACACACACACACACACACACACACACACACACACAGAAGCACAGAGACTGATACAAAAAGTACAGCTCTGTCCTTTTGTGAAATTTTCCCTCCTGGTTTTGATTAACTGAAAAGGGTCAAGACCAAGTTTTGATAAATGGCAGAAGGCAGAGTATGCAGAAACATGCTATTCTGGCCAGGGAATGGTCTCAATTTGAGAAGTAAGATAAGAAACAGTAAATGAAAAAAAAGGAAAATAAGAGTCTCTCTCAATTGTAAAATGTACTAATAGCAATAACCTTCTGGAAATTGTTTTTCTTAAGCATCCAGAAACAGGCTCTTGGTGACTTCATGGTAAGATGAGTATTACTTTCTATATGGTATGTGACCAAGATCCATACAAACTCAGAACAGAATTTAATGAACTACATTTTCCCAATGACTACCAGTTAGGTCCTTCCCTTCCTTCCGCCCTTCTTCCCTCCCTCCCTCCCTCCCTTCCTTCACCCCTTCCTCCCTCCATCCATCCCTGCCTCCCTTCCTTCCTTCCTTTTCCTTCCTTCCTTCTTCCCTTCCTTTCCTCCTTTCCCTCTTTTCTCCCTGCTTTCCTTCCTTCCTTCCACCCTCCCTCCCTTCTTTCCTTAAATTAGTAGAGGTGCCATCTAAATCTTCATGGAATATAATTTTGCCAATTATCTTATTTCATTTATGCATTCATGCACTCAGCATTTATTTTAAAATGTCTATTATATGTAAAATGATGCAAACACACTTTTATGTTTTTTCTTTATGTTCTCCTTATGAGATGACTAAGAATTAAATAGAAAAAAGGGCATAGAACTGTGACTGCCTATCAGTTGTTTACTTGAGAAATTAGAAGATGTCATAATCCATTAGCAAGTCCACTGAGACCCCTCAACTCACTTTAACTCTGGTGGTTCTAGCATGATTATCCTTCTGTGACAAATTATTTTAGGGTTCCCACTCACTTTCCACAAGGACCCTGTTTGAACAATAAATTACATAGTTTTAATGTATGATTTAGATTTGGAAATATGCAAGATCTATGTGTAGAAGCACATATTCCTGCCCCCCATTTTCCCCCAGGTAAGAGCATTTCCATATCACAGCCCTGATGGGAAGAGCATGGGAGAAATTCTTATGGCTTCTCTTTGCCAGAAGAGAATGTCTGATCTGCTTGCTGAAGTTAGGAGAAGGAACTGAGCATGCTCAGCTGTTGTTTTTTTTTTTTTTCCGCCAGGGAGGGGGTCTGTTTCAGATATGGCTGCTAACACGTACAATACTGTTCGCCTGCTTGCTGCTACATACATCCAGCCAGTGCTTGCCCATCTCTTTCAGTGCCTGAATGGATGAACCTTTTTTTTTACTTTTCACACTGGAGTTGGAACTCAGGGTCTTGTGCATGCTAAGCAGGTGCACTACCACTGAGCTAAAACCCCAGCCCTTTTACTTTTCTTGTCTGAAGTGAGGTCCTGCAAAGTTTCCCAGCCGGCCGCAAACTTCCCATTCTCTTGCCTCAGTCTCCATAGACAAATGGGTTAGGATTTTTCCTCAGTGAGCACTGTGGCACATGCCCGTAATCACAGCTATTGCAAGAGAAAGTAGGTAGAAATCTTGCAGACAGAGAGGTAGGCAGAGTGTTCATGAAAAACCCAAACCACACGGAGAAACACTTCAAAGATATCAACAGTTGGGACCTCATCTTATTGAAAAGCTTTTGCCCATCAAGAGAAATCACCAACAGAGTAAAAACAAAACCCACAAATTGGGAAAAAATTTTAGCCAACTGTCCCCCAAACAAAGGACTTATATCTAGAAAATACAAAGACTTTTTAAAAATTAGGCCCCCAAAATTCAAAGACCCAATCTAAAAATGGGCATCTGAGATGAATACCCTTCTCACATGAAGAAATACAAATGGCAAATAAATACATGAAAAAATGTTCAGCATCATCAGTCATTCAAGAAATGCAAATTCTTCTTAGTCGTGTTGACTTTTTTTTTTTTTTTTTTTTTTTTTTTTTTTTTTTTTTTTTTTTTTTTTTTTTTTTTTTTTTTTTTTTTTTTTTTGCGGTACTAGGGATCAAACTCAGGACCTTATGCTTGCCAGGCAAGCACTTATTCCACTGAGCTATATCCCCAGCCCCAAGAAATGCAAATTCAAACAACACTTAGATTCCATCTCACCCCAGAAAGAATGGCTATCATCAAGAAATCAACCAATAACAAAAGCTGGAGGGGCTGTGGGGAAAAAGGAACTCTTCTCCACTGCTGGTGGGAAAGTAGACTGGTGCAACCACTGTGGAAATCAGTTTGGAGATTCCTCAAAAAGCTAGGATTAGAGGTGCCATTCAACCCAGCTATTCCCCTTCTGGATATTTTTCCAGAAGAACTATTTTTTATACCACAGCGATATATGTGCACCCATGTTTATAGCAGCACAATTTGTCATAGCTAAATTGTGGAAGCAACCCAAATACCCATCAACAGAGGAATGGATCAAAAAAGATGTGGTATTTTTATACAATGAAGGACTATTCAGCTATAAAGAAAGATAAACTTGAGGTACTGATAAGTGAAATATAACAGGCCCACATATGTGAACATTGTATTGTCTCCCTAGTATAAGAATCTGAAAGATTAAATAAAATCTGAAAGATGCAATAGATATTGTGAAAGGGAAAGAAACTGCTCAAAAAGAAAGAACAGCTAGGATAAGGGAAAGGAGAAAAGAAAGAAGGGCTGGGGACATAGCTCAGTGGAATAAGCGCCTGCCTGGCAAGCACAAGATCCTGAGTTTGATCCCCAGGACCCAAAAAAAAAAAAAAAAAAAAAGGAAGAAGAAAGGGAAATATATGTACATAAGCTAGCTAAGATAATTGTACTACTAATTTCTGTTGGTTTTTTTAAAGGAACAATTAATTATTAATTTTTTTACCAATTTTTCACACATGTCTGATAATCTTAACAACTATTTTGAAGGCAACAACGTAATATAACAACCATTGTTGAATTTATGTCATACTGGTTTTTGAAATTCTGTATTGTTTCTAATGTTTTTTATTATATTTTACTCTCTTTAAAATAAAAAAATGTTTGCTTTCCATGGTATAATCCGATTTATAAGTATACTTTGCCTGTACAGACAAGACCTGAAACTTTTGTCTATGTTGGTTACTTAATAGGAATGTTAACTGGTCAAATAAAGGAAACTATCGAAAGTGATATTCTACAATCAGCATCACCAGAAATAAAACTCTTAATTTAATTTCTCTTTGTGTGCCTGACTGATTTCAAACTCGGAAGCAGAATAAAGGAATATTATCTATTGAGTATTTTCTCTTCTCTCCCTCTCTCTCTCTCTCCTCTCTCTCTCTCTCTCTTTCTTTCTGTGTGTGTGTGTGTGTGTGTGTGTGTGTGTGTGCATACATGTGTGGTGCTAGGAATTAAACCCAGGGCCTTTGCACTGAGCTATATCCCCAGCCCATTATTTGAGGCAGGATCTTGCTAAACACTCCAGGTTGGGCTCAACTTGAGATCCTCCTGTTTCAGCCTCATAGAATGCTGGAATTACAGGTCTGTCCTTCATTCTTGATAATTTAAACAGCAAGGCAGATATACTGGGGTTCTATCATTTGTAGGATAAAATGTTTACTGCAGGTTGAAAAGCCCCTGCCTGACATAGTGGTTCATTCCTGTAATCCAAGCACTCCCAGCACTTGGAAGGCAGAGGCAGGAGGATCGCTGTGAGTTCAAGGCCAGACTAGGTTACAGGCAGATTAAACTACAGAGTGAGACCCTGTCTCAAAAAAAAAAAAAAGGAAGGAAGGGAGGGAGGAAAAAGAAAAGCCCCTTGCATCACAGAGTTCGCAGTCAGACTCCAGCCTTCAGTGCCTCACTTAATTAGGATGGTGCTAAGTCTGACAGGAAATTACCTGACATAAAAAGGACAAGGTTTCCTGTCCGATGTAGGTCCTGGTAGTTGCTGTCAAAATGGACAAATTCATGACACCTGGGGAAGGGTTCTGACCAGACCCCATTCTAGATGCAAAGCTGTCATCGTGGAGAACACTGACAGTGGCACCTCAGAACGCCCTATGGGCATGCTCTGATGGAATCTACGACTGTTGCTGCAAGCGTGGTTGCTGCAAGCAAGAAGGAAATCACCAGATGTCAGATATCCAGTCTTTCGGAGAAAGTTTGTAACCACAGTTACCACACACTCACAAGATGCTCTACGGAAATTCTTTTGGATAAAGCTGTTCGGAACAAGGATGTCTTCAGGGACCCTGCTCTGCAACACAAGACCTGAAGGCAAGTCAAGGTCAAGGGTGGCACATGCCTGTAATCCCAGCACTTGGGAGGCTGAGGCAGAAGGATCACTGTGAGTTCGAGGCCAGCCTGGTTACAAAGTGAGTTCAAGGCCAGTCTGAGCTGCATAGTAAACTCAAAAAGGGGCGGGCGGAGGGGGAAAAGGTACAAGGCAAGCAAGACAGGTGATTTTTTCAGAAGTCTTTTTTGTTTGTTTCCATTTTTTAAATTTCATAGCAGGTAAAAAGATCATATCAACCAAATAAAGTAGTTCAGAGACACAAAGGTAGGTTTAAAAAATTCCATTAAAGTACTCAAAGGTATTACATTTATGAAAAAGAAAGTTATAGAAAAAAATTTTTCCAATAACACCAAAGAAATGCTCTTCGAAATTAAAAATATTGTAGCAAAATGAAAAATTCAATAAAAGGGTTAGAAGAGAAGCTGAAGAAACCTCCTTCCGCCAGAAACAAAATGTACAACTAAAGAGGTGGAAAATAGATAAGAGATGAAATTTTAGATTGCTCTGGGAGATCTAGTGTCTCCATAAATAGGAGAACCACAAAGAGAGACTAGGAAAACAAAATGTTGAGGAGGAAATTATTTTCAAAAAGAAAAGAAGATGAATATGGTGGTGCACAATTACATTCCTGGCATTCTTTCAAGTCAAACAGCAGAATCATAGGTTCAAGTCCAGCCTTAGCAACTTAGCAACTTAATAAGACCCTGTCTCCAAATTTAAAAATAAGAAATAAAAAGGGATCAGAGTATAGCTCATTGCAGAGGCTCTCATTCAATTTTTGTACTAGCAAAAGAAAAGAAAGGGAAGATGGCGATCAGGTGAGCGGCAGAGGGAAACTCTCCCAGAGACCGAGCCTTTGCGCGCGGGTGCCGGGTCCGCGGCTGCGAAATTCCAGCTGAATGTCTTGCTCTCCGCGGTCTGAGCATTAAAGGGTCGGCTGGATATGCCGCAGCGAGAAGTGGGCGAGCCCTGAGAGCTGGGCGCCCGAGGCGATTGGCGCTGCGCTTGGGCCGCGGCTCGGCTGAGTCCGCATACCACCGAGTGCGATTGCGGCGGGACGGACCCTCCCAGCTCCTGAACCCGAACGGCTCGCAGGCAGCTGTGGCCAGGAATTTTTGGAGGCGGCGAAGCAGAGCAAACTTGGAGAACGCACTCCTCAGGCAGACTGCGCCAATCTGGGCAGCGGTCCGGGATCCCGCTCAGAGCACCGCCCCCGCAGCCGGCGCCATCCTCAGCCAGAGAGCGGGAACTGCGGCAGCTGCAGTCGGCAGTTCCTGTGAGAAAGCCGAGGAGGCAGAGAAGCGCCAGGGAGCACCAGGATCTCCTGCCAACACGGATCTCGGAACAGGTGAGCCCAGTGAGCACCGCAGCAGGATTTCTGAGTCCGGAAGAAGCTCAACCCAGGGAGATACATCTCAGCAGCATTCCTGCCTGCACAATCCCAGGGTGAGTTGATTGGGCGCCATGACTGGTTTTTTTGAGTCGGGGAGAAGCTTGGCCCAGCGAGGGACATCTGAGCAGCTTTACTGACTGCATGATCCCTGGGACGGAAGAGCTAGCTGGGCGCCCTGACGGGATTTTTTAGTGGGGGAGGAGCTCCACCCAGGGAGGAACACTTGAGCGGCCCCTTGCATGCAAGGTCCCTGGGGCAGCGGGCTGTTTATGCGCCCCAGCCAGGTCTCGGGGTAGGGAGTAGAAGCGGAAATCTCAGCAGACAGCTTAAGGGACATTCTCCCAAAGAGAAGGAGTCATTGGAGCAGCCTCTGCAGCAGACCTTTGCCTGCTGAACTGCCTGGGGAATTTATAGCTCCACATTTTGAATCTGATACCCAAAAATGGGAAAACAGAACAAAACGCAGTCTCAGAATTCAACCCCACCCAGAACAAGTTCTGAATGCGAGGATACAGGGGAACCAGGAAGCCAAATACCTGCAAGTTATAAAACGATTGCATCTGAAATGTCACAATTCCAACAGGCCATAAAAGACCTTAAAGCAGAAATAAGCCACGTACCTGCAATGATCTCTAAGACAAAAAACAAACTGAAAACAATAATGGAAGAAATGTTCCGTACACATAGAGAAGAAATAGGTAAAAGACAAGAAGAAAATAGGAAACAAATGGAAACGTTAAAACAGCAATTTAGGAATGAATTACTAAGAAGGAAACAGGTTCAAAGAGAATGCCAGCATTTGAAAACGTACACTGAAAGCTTGCAAAACTGCATAAATGAAACTGAAGGTAGAATTTCAGAACTTGAAGACAGCATGGCAGCTTATGAGTGTGAAAGGAAGGATCTCATAATATCATGAAAGACACAAGAAAAATCAGTCCAACAGCTCCAAGATGAGGCAAAACGTAATAATATTAAAGTAGTAGGAGTGAGTGAAACGGCAGGAGACCACACAAATGATATAAAAAGAATATTTGCTGAAATAATAGCAGAAAAATTCCCACACAAGGTAAAAGATACTGAAGTGCAGTTAATCGAGGCATATACAAGCCCAACGATCCATAGCCCAAAGAAAAACACACACAGACATATGATAGTCAAGATCCCAGATATCCAGCAAAAGAACACAATATTAAAAGCTGCTAGAGAAATGAAACAGATCACCTATAAAGGAAAGCCTATTAGAATCACAGCAGACTTCTCAACGGAAACCATGAAATCAAGAAGAGCTTGGAGAGAGGTATTACAGATTCTGAGACAAAACAAATTCCAACCCAGACTGATGTATCCTGCAAAACTATCCCTCAAATTCAATGGAGAAATAAAATATTTCCATGACAAAGAACAACTGAAGAACTTCATGAGTGCCAAACCAACATTGCAAACAGCACTAAAAGATATTCTAGACAGAGAAAAAAGAGTCCACAATTCCAAGAACAACAATAGAAATAACTCCCTGAACAGAACAAGCAAGGAAACAGTGAGCAAAAGAAGAAAAAAAAACAAGTAAATAACATGACTAGAATAAGCCAACATATAACCATGATAACCATAAATATAAATGGCCTCAATTCAAAAGTCAAAAGGAAAAGGTTGGAAGAGTAGATTAAGGAACACAATCCAGTGATATGCTGTATACAGGAAACACATTTTACTCAAAAGGAAATCCACGGATTGAAAGTTAAAGGCTGGAAAACAATTCTCCATGCAAAAAGTCCCCAGAAAAAAGCAGGGGTAGCTATTATGTTTGCAAACAATGTAAACTTGAAACCAAAAACAATCAAAAGAGATAAAGAAGGGCATTACATACTAGTTAGGGGAAAGCTGCAAGAGGAAGAGATAACAATCCTAAACATTTATGCACCAAACCATGGAGCACTTAACTGTACAAGCCAAATCTTAACAGACATAAAAAATCAAATAACTAATACCACTATTGTAATAGGGGACCTAAACACCCCTCTGACGCAAAGAGACAGGTCAACCGGACAGAAACTCAGCAAAGAAATAACAGACCTGAACCAAAAGTCTGAACACATGGACTTAGTAGATGTATACAGAGTGTTCCACCCCACAACATCAGAATACACATTTTTCTCAGCTGCACATGGGGCTTTCTCCAAAATAGACCACATTCTAGCCCATAGAGCATATCTACCTAAATGCAAAAGAATTCAAATTATCCCATGCATATTATCAGACCACAGTGCAATGAAATTGGAAATTAATGACAAAGATAACTCCAAAAACCACATAAACACTTGGAAATTAGACAACAACCTCCAGAATAACCAATGGGTCACACAAGAAGTTAAAGAAGAAATTAAAAACTACTTACAAATAAATGAAAATGCAAGTACAACTTACAGGAAGCTGTGGGATGCAATGAAAGCAGTCCTCAGAGGGAAATTTATAACAATCAACTCCTATACAAAGAAAACAGAAAGAGAGCAAATAAACAAATTAATGATACACCTCAAACTCTTAGAAAAAGAGCAACAAGCCAAACCAAGAGCCCAAAGAAGGGAGGAGATTATAAAACGCAGGGCAGAAATTAATGCAATTGAGATGAAGAAAACTCTACAAAAAATTAGTGAATCAAAGAGTTAGTTCTTTGAAAGAGTAAATAAAATTGATAAACCCCTAGCCAACCTTATCAAAAAAAGAAGGGAAAGATCTCAAATTCATGCAATAAGGAATGAAAAGGATGCAGTCACTACAGATCCAAAAGAAATACAAAAGATCATTAATACCTACTTTGAAAATCTGTATTCCTATAGGATAGAAAATACAGAAGAAATGAACAGATTCCTAGAAAGGTACAAATTGCCAAAATTGAATCAGGAAGACATAAAAATCCTGAACAACCCAATATCAATTAATGAGATTGAAAACGTTATTAAAAATTTGCCAACAAAGAAAAGCCCAGGACCTGATGGATTCACAGCAGAATTCTATAAAACATTTAGAGAAGATCTAGGACTTCTGGGAAGATGGCGACCAGGTGAGCAGCAGAGGGAATCTCTCCCAGAGACTGATCCTTTGCGCACGGCTGCCCGGTCCGTGGATGCAAAATTCCAACTGATCGGGCTGCTCTCCATGGCCTGAGCATCAAAGGGCCGGCAGAGAAGCCGCGCGGGCGAGAAGTGGGCGGATTCTGAGAGCTGGGCGCCCGAGGGATCGGGCCTGCGTTTGGGCCGCAGCTCGGTTCAAATCGCGTACAGCCGAGAAAGCGAGTGCGCAGGGAAGAACAGCTTCAGCTCCTGAACCCGACCGGCTCAGAGGCGGCTGTAACCAGGATTTGTTGGAGGCATCTGAGCAGAGGAAACTCGGAGAATGCGCTACTGGGACAGACTGCGCCAAACTGGGCAGCGTTCCGGGATCCCGCTCAGAACCCCACCCCCGCAGCCGGCGCTGTGCAAACTGGAGCAACAGCGATTGGCGGGATTTCTGAGTCGGGAAAAAGCTCCATCCAGGGAGAAACATCTGAATGTCATACCTGTCTGCACGATCACAGGGTGAGTTAAGTACGCGCTCTAACCGGTTTTTCCTCAATCGGGAAGAAGCTCAGCCCAGCGAGAGACATCAAAGCAGCTTGAAGGTCTGCGGGATCTCCCGGGAGGGAACACCTAGCTAGGCGCCCCAACGGGATTTGTGAGGGGGGAAGGAGCTCCACCCAGGGAGGAACACCTGAGTGGCCTGTCTGCAAGAATCCTGACATGGCGAGCTGTTTATTCGCCCCGGCCAGGTCTTGGGGTAGGGAGCAGAAGCGGAAATCTCAGCAAACAGCTTAAGGGACATTCTCCCAAAGAGAAGGAATCATTGGAGCAGACTCTGCAGCAGACCTTTGCCTGCTGAACTGCCTGTGGAATTTATAGCTCCACATTTTGAATCTGATACCCAAAAATGGGAAAACAGAGGAACAAAACGCAGTCTCAAAACTCAACCCCACCCAGAACAAGATTTGAATGTGAAGATACAGGGGAACCAGGAAGCCTCACAACTTCAAGTTATGAAACGATTGCATCCGAAATGAAACAACTCAAACAGGCAATGAAAGACCTTAAACCAGAAATAACCCACATACCCGCAATCATTTCTCAGACAAAAAATGAGCTGAAAACAATGATGGAAGAAATGTTCCATTCACACAGACAAGAAATAGACAAAAGACTAGAAGAAAATAGGAAACAAATGGAAACGTTACAAGAGCAATTTAGGAATGATTTACCAATAATGAAACAGGTCCAAAGAGAATGCCAGGATTTGAAAACTAAGGCTGAAAGCATGCAAAACCGTTTAAATGAAACCGAAGATAGAATTTCAGAACTTGAAGACAGCATGGCAGCTTATGAGCGTGATAGGAAGAATCTCATGATATCATCAAAGACACAAGAAAAATCAATCCAACAGATGCAAGATGACACAAAACGTAACAATATTCGAATTATATGAGTGTGTGAAACAGCAGGAGATCTCAGAAACGATATAAAAGGAATATTTGATGAAATAATAGCAGAAAATTTCCCAAACAAGGTAAAAGATACTGAAGTTCAGTTAAGCGAGGCATATAGAACACCAGTGATCCATAATCCAAAGAAAAACACACACAGGCATATAATAATCAAGATCCCAGATATCCAGCAAAAGAACACAATATTAAAAGCTGCCAGAAAAATGAAACAGATCACCTATAAAGGAAAGCCCATCAGAATCACAGCAGATTTCTCAACGGAAACCATGAAATCAAGAAGAGCTTGGAGCGAGATACTACAGATTCTGAGACAAAACAACTTCCAACCCAGACTGATGTTTGCTGCAAAATTATCCCTCAAATTCAATGGAGAAATAAAATATTTCCAAGACAAAGAACAACTGAAGAACTTCATGAGTGCCAAACAAGCATTGCAAACAGCACTAAAAGATATTCTAGACAGAGAAAAAAGAGACCACAATCCCAAGAACAGCTATAGAAATAACGCCCTAAACAGAACAAATACTTAAACAGTCAGCAAAAGAAGGAAAACTTCAAATAAATAACATGACTAGAATAAGCCAACATATAACCATGATAACCATTAATGTAAATGGCCTCAACTCAAAAGTCAAAAGGAAAAGATTGAAAGACTGGATTAAGGAACACAATCCAACGATACGCTGTATACAGGAAACATATTTTACTCAAAAAGAAATCCATAGGTTGAAAGTTAAAGGTTGGAAAACAATTCTCCATGCAACAGGCCCCCAGAAAAAAGCAGGGGTAGCTATTATGTTTGCAAACAATGTAAACTTCAAACCAAAAATAATCAAAAGAGATAAAGAAGGCCACTACATACTAGTTAGGGGAAAGCTACAAGAGGAAGAGGTAACAATCCTAAACATTTATGCACCAAACAATGGAGTACCTAACTTTACAAGTCAAATCTTGACAGACGTACAAAATCAAATATCTAATAACACTATCGTAATAGGGGACCTAAACACCCCTCTGACGCAAAGAGACAGGTCAACCGGACAGAAACTCAGCAAAGAAATAACAGACCTGAACCAAAAGTGTGAACAGATGGACTTAGTAGATGTATACAGAGTGTTCCACCCCACAGCTTTAGAATACACATTTTTCTCAGCTGCACATGGGTCTTTCTCCAAAATAGACCACATTCTAGCCCATAGAGCATATCTACCTAAATGCAAAAGAATTCAAATTGTCCCATGCATATTATCGGACCACAGTGCAATAAAATTGGAAATTAATGACAAAGAGAACTCCAGAAACCACATAAACGCGTGGAAATTAGACAACAACCTCCTGAATAACCAATGGGTCACACAAGAAGTTAAAGAAGAAATTAAAAATTACCTACAAATAAATGAAAACGCAAGTACAACCTACCGGAATCTGTGGGATGCAATGAAAGCTGTCCTCAGAGGGAAATTTATAGCAATGAAATCATATACAAAGAAAATAGAAAGAGAGCAAATAAATAACCTATTGATACACCTCAAACTCTTAGAAAAAGAGCAACAAGCCAAACCAAGAACCCAAAGAAGGGAGGAGATTATAAAACTCAGGGCAGAAATTAATGCAATACAGATGAAGAAAACTCTACAAAAAATTAGTGAATCAAAGAGTTGCTTCTTCAAAAGAGTAAATAAAATTGATAAACCCCTAGCCAACCTTATCAAAAAAAGAAGGGAAAGATCTCAAATTCATGCAATAAGGAATGAAAAAGAGGAAGTCACTACGGATCCAAAAGAAATACAAAAGATCATTAATACCTACTTTGAAAATCTGTATTCCCATAGGATAGAAAATACAGAAGAAATGGACACATTCCTAGAAAGGTACAAATTGCCAAAATTGAATCAGGAAGACGTAAAAATCCTGAACAACCCAATATCAATTAATGAGATTGAAAACGTCATTAAAAACTTACCCACAAAGA
>PVLD010033044.1:0-14048 GCA_004027595.1 Dinomys branickii
CTTTAAAAAAAAAAAAAAAAAGAACAGCGCCCACAGACTCATGGATGCAGAATGTGGATTTCAAGGGCATGAAGAGAACGAAGACAAGAATAAGAGAAGATAAGAAATCTGTAGAAACTCTGTTCAGAAAGTGAAAGGAAAGACATGAGGCCAAAAGAAGTTTTTTTTTTTCTTACGGAGGTGGAGATTTGACCGTATTTGCAGGGAAGAAAGGAAGGAGTGGACTGGGAGCAACTGAGGTCACAAGGAAATGTATCAGCAGTGGGCAGGATGTGGAAGAGGCCAGGTGGCTGGGTCAGTTACACAGTGTATTTTGTTTTGTTAACCTTACCTAAGAGAGGAGAAGGAAAGAACTGGTGACAGAAAATCTGAGACGGAGGTGAGCTGCTTTGTGAGCGTGTGCTGGATGCCTGGGATTTTAGTAGAGATCTTGATGAGATCATCTTCTGAGAGGGCCCAGGAAAGAGGGGACATCATACAGTGGGAAACATTACCTTGGAACCGAAAAGGAAATAATTTAAAACAATCTACAGTGAAATGGGGTGAAAAAAAAGAGAGGGAATGCAGAACTAGAAACTGCTGTTGTAAAAGCTTCATTTTAGACATTAGCTTGTGCCAACGTGAAGTGAGAAATGAGACCGGACCTGTAATTACATAACAACATACAAGTTTACGTTTTATAATATCCATTTGCTGAAAGTGGATTCTTAAGAAGAGTTTAGTGCTGTTGCATTCCACACTGAGCAAGGTGCTGTGGGAAGATATCCCACACGAAGAAAGAGTCAGGTATTGCACGGAAGAGTTCAACCTTCGGGCTAAACCCTACCACCTCTTGGGGTCTCCCCACCCCCGGCTCACCTTTGGCCTTCCTGGTGGGAGTAAATCTATTCACTTAACTACAGGAGAAAGGCTTGCACGGTGATGTCATAGTATCCTCTGTCTTACACACCCCCAGATTTCTGCTGGCTCATAAGCCCTGGGTGAAACGCCAAATGCAGGTCAGCCACCTGAAAACCACTGCTAAGGAAAGTACCGTACTACTTGACAAAGAGAGAAAGCCCCAAAGGCCTGACTCAGCTTTGTAGGACTGCAATTACCATTCGCATTTTAGGATATGTACATTCTTAGGCTTAGCTGGCTATTCCGGTTTTCCTGCCTAAAGACAGAAGCACAGCACATCACTCACTAAGTGGCTACCAGTGGACACAGGGGTCGTCCCCTGGGAGTGGCCGGGCTGGGTATGGTATAGCAGGGGCACCAGGCATTTCTGGAGTGATTGGCAGTTGTGGTATGTGGATGGCTGGGCACCCGAAAAACCAGGTAGCAATCGGTAGGCAAGAGCATGACAAAGGTTTTCACAGAAGGCTTCTAGGCCAGCCACTTGCTGCCTCTTCCGGTTTTCTTTTTCTTTGGTCTTCTTGCCTTGCTGTTGTTTTCTTAACCTTTCCCAAATCACAGGGTCCTTCTGAACAGGTAAAAGAGTGTGTGGAACATACAGAATGCTGACAATTTGTAAACAAATGGGCGATACCTGAATCCAAAATCAAACATTTCTTGAGAATCTATTTATGTGTGCAGGGTATCTGAGAATTAACACATCAGGCCTTTACCTGTGGACCTCATCTACCTGTGAGACTGGAAAAATTGATGATACAGACGGACCAAGGAGAGGAAAAGAGGATGGTAACAGCCATTTTTTCTGTAGGAGAAGAAATCTATTGGCAAAGCAAAGTCCTGTGGCAAATGCAGTTAGATGTGGAAATCCACATAAGCATGAACAAAACTGTATTTCAAAACAGATTTTTTTTTTTCTGGCAGCAATCGATGGAGTTGTTTGGATGCAGAGAATCCTAAAAAGCATTTCAGAGACTCCTGATACAGTCAGTGAAAGAAGAGATGGAAAAGGGAGTATGAATGGCAGAGACCTCACGGGGGAGGAAGAGATGGGTTTTTGCAAGCGGCTGCAAAAATACATAGGAAAGCTGCCTTATTTGATTTAGAGGTTTCACATTGTGGTGAGGAAATGCCAACAAGGAAGCACAGGGGGACATGGAGATGAGAGAGGGAAGATAGTGAATTCAATTTGGACTCCAGGAGTTGTTTGAGGTGCCAGAGTGCATCTTTGCAGACCGGCAGTGTCCAGGTAGAAACTTGCACCCCACACTCCGGGGAACAGAAGGGGGGTAAAGATAATGCTGTCACCATTTTCTTTTGTTGTTTGTTTGTTTTTATAATATCCAACAGATAGACGAGATTGTCAAGGAAGGGAGAGCACAGGAGAGAAGGAGCTGGGAAACACGCTTTAGGTTACACAGGTGGAGAAAGGAAACTCGAAGGACGTAGGAGGTGTAGTCACACAGTTAAAAAGAAACTGGGAATGTCCTAAGAAAAAAGGGTGGGGAGTTTCTGCAGAGAGAAGACAGGGAAGATGAAATACTAGGAGATTGCATGTCACCATGAATTAGTCATTGATGACTTTTAGGAGAGAGATTTCACGAAGGAAGACAGATTTCTCTTCTTGGGAGGACAATACAGATGTGGGGTGACAAGGAATTACTAAATATCTCTAGTACGTCTGAATACTGAAACTAAAGCAATACGCTTTCCAGGAGTTTTTCCTGCAATTAGAAGAAAAGCCGATAAGGAACAAAGACAACATCACAGTGTGGGGCGAGTGGCACCTGTCTAAAGTGGTGTGGGCAGTTTTACAAACCTCCAGCCTGGGGTCCCGTCCGTCTGGTCTCTTTCAAGCTCTTACTTGCTAGCCCGGGGCGGAGGTGGGTGGAGGCTACTGGGAAAGAACTGATGATGTTCAAAGATGACTAAAGGCTGGAAATCAGAGTCAGGCTCTTCCTACCATTCAAGCTTTGGAATTCAAGGAATTCCCCACCAAGAAAGTCATCTCCATCCACCCACTGTTCTGAGCCTTTTTAAAAAACATTTTTGAACACAGCACATCCTCAGAGAGGTACATACAAATTCCTTGTCTTCATGACCAGCCCATTCAGAAAAGCCTTAATAATATCCCTTTCATGTAAAGACGTGTTCCTCAGCTACTGGTAATTGTTAAAGGCCACATTTAGACTTCTCAGAATGGCTTTACTACCCATGCACCAGATAGAGGGCTCTGTTGTCCTTATTATGCTTAGTTTTACAAACATGCTAGTCGAGAAAATTCTAAAGGAAAGTATATTTTACATTGGCTTTTGCTTTGAATTTGTATCTTTTCCTTAGCATACATGTCTGATAGTCAGTGCTCAGGCCTAGTCAAAGCAATCTGCTGGCAAACAGCCCCCCATGACCTGTGAACAGAACATTATTTTTGCCCCCATTCAAAGACGCTTTCATCAGCCACCCTTAAATTTGTTTCAGTTTAGGTGCAGCTGAGGTATGGAATCTAAATGGTTGGAAGAGAATATAATTATGTGCTTACTTAATAGACTTTATATTGTCAGACTTATGTATGGGGAATATGAATTATCTGTGTGGCCTATCACCGTAGAGTTCTACTGCACACTGTCCGGGCTCTTTCTTCCGACATACAAGTACATATTTTCAATGCCTGGGCTTGTCCTCTTTTTTTAATTTGTAAAACTATCTGTGCCACTTGCACAATTTTGCAGAATTTTTTGTGTATTTGTGTGTATGTGGATGTACACAAACACCCCACCACCACCACCACCAAGCACACAGGAAGTCACTTGCATAAACTCGCTGAGCATGGTTGTTGGTTTATCTGTCAAAGAAATTCATTACCAAGAGAATGCCCTGCTCTGGGTGCTTACTAAATTTTTAAAAAATGTTTTTCATTATATTTGTGCAACTGTACCTTGGCTAGCTCATAATTTACCAAATGCGAGCATCCATCAGTGTTATTTCCAATCAATCCAAAAAAATGTGCCTTTGTGTATTTTGATTATTTAAAGCAATTTTGTTTCCATAATGTGTAGGTGCCACCAGAACAGCATGACTATCTTGACTGAAGAAGTAGGAATGCTCTTAATTTTCAGGCAGGCATCTGCAGAAGTACTCTTGATTATTTAACCAATGTACAGATAGTGACGAGGGTATGAATGTTTTTGCATGTTTGTTTTCCTTGGCACTTCTGAAGAGAGGGATAACGCAAAAGAAAATTACATATGCTGTTGTTTGTATTTAAATATATATATATATATACACACACACACACATACACATATATATACACACATACATATATACACAGAGGAAATGCTAATATTTTGAAACATAAAAAGTGTGATGTCTTTCTTGTGTAGAAATCTGTCATGTGACCTCATTTTATGTCTATACTTAAGCTAAACACTGGGGGGTTGGAGTTTCTTTGGAGTTTCTTTGTTTGGTTTGGTTTGGCTTTGGCCTTGGGTAAGCTTGACAAGTTTGGAAGTTCTCATTGTGATTAAATATTGACATTAGAATGTTCTTACCTTGCCTTGAAGAAAGTAATTGCTTTTGCTCATTTGTCTATTGGATAAGTCCATAGTTCTCCAAACGACAGGAAAGGGAAACAGCAGGCGTAAAGCAAGGCCAGAGGACCCACTCTCATTCATATACCTTGTAGTTTAGCACCTCTCTCTGCCTCCCATTCTGTCTCTCTCTCTCTCTCTCTCTCTTTCTCTCTCTCTCTCTCACACACTCTCTCACACACACACACACACACACATTTTTGGTTGGGTTCTTACTACTTGTTTCATTGAATCTAAGATGCTGATAGTAAGAGGCACCATTATTTTATAGTCTACACGAAATTAATGTTCTGCCAATAAAGTGATGATATATCACTGATTAAATAACCCATCCCAACTCAGAGATTTTGAGATGTGGAAGTCACACATCCTGCCATGGGTAGGACAGGACTTAAGGAATAATCAGGGAGCTGTAGCTTGGAGGTAGGAAGTTAACTCCGTCAGCACAACTCAAGGATGTTCATTTCTGGCAAAAGATTTATTATCTCCTCTCTTCAGTGGGATTTAAAAAATGTACTATATATTTCAAACAGTTTCTAACCATTTCCCAGTATACAGTTTTCACAAAGGTATTCTCTTCTTTTTAAGAGGGAGGACTTGGGCTTAAAGGAGACAGAATAGTAGTACCGAAAGGAGGAGCGAGGCCTTAGAGTTTGGTGTTTTAAAATGTTGAACTTGGTTCTTGTTTCTCTGAGAATCAAGGCTGAGGATTAATCTGGTTCAGACTTGATTTCTCTCATTACTCTGTTCACCCTATTTCATTTTTCTGCCCATGTGTCTTTCCCTTTCCACACCTCCCTAGAACTAAAAGGCCTTCAAAGTTCCATTACTGGAATCCAGAACAGAACTAGATGCTGAATATTCCCCGAGAGACCACTGTAAAGGAATATAAAACATAGTCAGCAGGGATGTAGCTCAGTGGTAGGAAGCTTCCCTTGCACTTGTGAAGCCCTGGATTGATCAGCTTCGCCAAAAAAAAAAAAAAAAAAAAAAAAAACCAGCCAAAACTTTAATGAAATCCTAATAAGGTGTTAAAACTATCCTGTCTCAAATAAATTGTAAAACATAAAAAATTCATAAGCAAATGTGTTGATATGGCTCTCAGAGAATGGACTTTAAAAGAAATAACAGGTCGCTTGTTCCTTTCTCCTGGTATTGTACACTGCATTCATCTCACAGCTATGCATCTAGTAATGAACATGTGTCAAGCAACTCATAAGAACCAGGTATTCTGAAGAGAAAGAGAAGGAGAAAGTGCTGCCCTTGGAGCAGTGCTTCCTAAGATTTTTTTTATTTTTAAGAGAATTTTAAAAAATAACAAAATAACAACAACATAGACAAAAACAAAATGACACAAAAACAATAAAAATGACACAGGGTTTCAAAACAAAATGATAGAAATTAACAGTGGTTATTATATTGCATACCATTATCTTCAGTGAAGTTGCTCGGATTACCAGATGTAAGAATGCAAGATTGATCACACCATTAAAGAGAATAAAAAAAATAATAAAAGCATTAGAAATGATACAGGCTTCACTAAACAAAATGGTAGGAATTCACCAGTGGCTGCTGTATTGCATATTATTGTCTTCAAATTAGTTGTTCAGGTTACCAGATATAAGCATGCAAAATTTGTTAAAAAAATTAAGCATTAACTGCCCCTTTCAATAAGCCAATAGACATCAGCAGTAAGCTTTTTGATCTCAAGTCCCTTTTCCCTTTCAATAACGATTGGGGACCCCGAGATCTTTTGTTTAGGAGGTTTGTATCTCTCAGTACTTGCAATACTGGAAATTAAAACTGAAAAATTTTAAAGATGCAATTATCAATTCAATTTAAAAGAGCCACGACAAACCTATTTCATAAAACACATTTGTAAAATATTAACTTTTTGAGAATAAAAATTAGTCTCAAATGTGATATTATTTACAGTTTTGCACATATTTTTCATGTTTCAGCTAACAGGGGATAACTAACTTCTCACATCTACTTCTACATCGATCTGTTGTATTACACTTTTCTTTGAAATATAGCGATAAAATTAGTCTTGGAAAACAAAAACATATTTTAAAGCTTTTTCAAATACATGTGATTTTTTTTAACAAAGAAACTTCTGTGATAATGATTACTTGCAAGTAGAATCTGAAACAGTTCCAATTTACTTTTAAAAATCTGCTCCATTAATATACACTGATCCATCTTACATCTTGAGTAGATCCTATCACTCAGGCATTATATACATGATTTTGTCACATCATGTTTTCATCATTGGGAAAATACTGTTTCACTGAGATATGCAGATTTCTTAAATATCGACATATTTCATAAAGTATATTTTTAAAAACTCCACGAAGGTTACTATAAGAGTCTGCACATGTTGGTAAGCTTTCAAGTTCATAGTATCAGACAGAAATTGTTCATTAGGTTATAATTTTTGTCCAAATGTTTGAATCTTATCATTAGCTATATATACTGTTGGTTGTATGCCCAGAAGTAATTAAGTTGTTTCCATTCATTTAAAAAAAAATGGCTGCAAAATACTCACATCTGAATAACAGTTTGTCTGTCAGTTGCTCTTTAAAGTAAAAAAAAAAAATGGATTTCTATGAAAAGGGTGCCTATATCGGCTGCAACTCAAACATTTGTTTCACAAGTGAATTTCTCCCCCTCAAGACAATCAAGCTTTTGCACATATTCTATTTTGTCACACAAAATGTGACAGATATACGGTCTGGGATTTGAGTTTGATAAAACTAATAATAATTTTCATTATTTTAAACACACTTTCTCCATGGAAATTGGTGGGTTTGGAAACTTTGTTGTGTTTTTTGTTTTTGTTTTACTGTGCATATGAGGCAGTTAGAACTACGGGGGCTATCCCACGGCAACATGGTTTGGTGCCACTATGCTAAGCTCTGCTTGGCATTAGTAGCTTGCATGCCAGTGCTTTCCATCAGCAGTACAAATGTCAGCATTGTAGAAAGGCAAATAATGTCTTCATTTTATTTTGAAAATAGATTTGACTTTGCAAATCCCCCTTAAAAGGATTTAGGACCCCTGGGGATCTGCCTACTTGACTTTAAAAACCTACTCTAGAGATTGAAAGGTGAAGGAAGAAGAGAAATAAATAAACAAGAATTTTCATGGTGTTAGTAAATTTAGTGCTAGATGAAAGCACAGTCTTTTCAGAGCACTTACTGAAGGAAGATGTCTGTGGGCTCATGAAGAACACCTGCCTGTCGGCCACGTAAATGAGGCAGTCTTTGACTGAATCCTGGCACTTGGAACATTATTTCTGTTTCTATTTTGCCAATGCTCTTTTCAAAGTCGGAAGAGAGCTCAACCATATGGTTCCTATATGGTAACTGGATTCCAAAAAATAAGGCCATTAATAAACTATTACCGCTCAAGTTTGAATTAGTATAGGAATTTGGAAGTGAAGACCTGGATAGTTGCATGAGATTTCGTATTGTATTGCACAGACATTTTTATGTTGTAACCCAGATGTCATCTACTTTATGTCCCCTTAGGTTTTATGTCCCAACAGAAATAAATTCAGAGTAGTCCTCATCAGTGTGACCTAGCTACATATCATTAATCATTTTCTCTAACACTTAGAGAAAGTGAAATAACTCACATGGGTTGAGTTCCTGATACATGACTTGGTGGCCTGACAGATACAATCGTGCTTAATTATAAATACATTTGACAAGTATAGCATTCCCATTTTTAAGACCAAAAGACTGATTCAGAGACATTAAGTATATATATCAGAAAGTCACAAAATATATAAGATGTATCTCACTTCCAGGCCACTGTGTCTTACTGCTGAGTTCCTGCACTTCCTCAGGCAGAGTGATGGTGAACCTTTAGACACAAGTGCACAAACTGCAACCACAAACCCAGTTGTTTATCACAGACTGCGAGCACTGCAATTCAACCTGAATACCAAAGTTTTAGTTTAGATAAAAACAAATCATACATTAACATTTTTCATTTAAAAAAATAAATGACATGCATGCTGCAAGTTTGCTGCCACTGCGTGAGAAGATATGCAATACAACAGGTAGCAGGCAGAGGTATACTAAGGGAAAATGAGTCACCGAACACACACTGCCTATCTCCCTGGAGCACTAATTCACAAGTATATCTTAATACTTGTTCATAAAATTCAAAGCAAAAATTGATATGTACTGTAGTAAATGGAAACCATTTGAAGATGGAGACCTAAAAGAAATTTTCCCTTGGGAGAGAAAGATCAAGAATCTTCCCTGAGTGTCCATGAGTAAAAGGTCATTGCTGGGATGTATAGTGCCTGGAGTTCTGAGATGCACTCTGAGAGCTGTATCCTCATATTAAACAAGCTGACATGTTTTGCTCAGTAACTAGACCAAACACTGTCCAGTTATGTTCAAGGCAGTGTGAAAGTGCTAGCAATCCCACTGTTGTGGGTACAAAGTAAAATTTTAAGCATCTTCCACAGATGGGATACCTATGAAACAGAAGCAGTGAGATTAGAAGGAAAGAAATAGGTCACTCTCACATCTAGTCGCCATCACCCAGTGACGATCATGAAGACGAGAACAAGTGTGCCAAACTGCTTTTTCGGACCATCTAGCATGTGCTCATCGCTATGAATAAATTCATTACCTTAAGTAAACTACACGACAGTCTTATAGAGCGATATTATTATCCCCATTTGTGTATGTACCCAGACATAATATTATTGCATTCAACTTACCTCAACAAGTCCATGAGCTATTATTATCCATATGCTGCTGATGACAAAATTGGTCTCAGAGTGGGTAAGTAATTACCCAAGTTTACTCAGTAAGTAACTGAGAGAAATATGCACAGACACTGGTAGACTTGAAAAACCTTAGATCTTTCTGTGCTGCCTTGATATTAGGTAGAAGTAACTATATATATTATAGTCTAAAGTTATGTACTTTTGAACATTAAAATGAGGATATGATTAATAATTGTGTCAGAGCTTGAGACATAAATTGGAATTGCCCTGGACAACAAAGAACAAAGGACTACAGTAAGTCCCTGACTTATGCACATCAACCTTCACAGGTGTGTAAGATTCACAGGTGTACTGTGTAAGACTCCCTTTGTCAGATTATGAATGAATCTGATTTATAAATGTTCTCCTGGAACAGAACTCATTCATAAGTCAGGGACTTACTGTATATTGTTATTAGGCAAAGGTAAAAGGTGACTGATATCAAACTTCTCAAAAATAAATGCACCTACATATTTCTTTAAATATGAGTTTTAAAATACTGACTAACCATTTCACCTTAAGTGAACTTATACAATGAAGGGGAAATGCCTTTATGCATATATGTAATCCTAAAATTTGTTTTCCTAGTCATTTTTAAAATTATAGAGTAAAATAGAGTGCATGATTTTTTATATATTTGGATACACAATGAAACTACAAGTCTGGCACAAAATTGTAAAGGGGATAAGAGGGTTTACAAAATTCTAATTCATTATTAGAAGTTAATGAACATCAAACTGTGGTAGAAATTTTCTAACTTACAGGTTGAGGGGGGAAAATTCGAAGAAGTAGGCTGCATACTTGAACTCTTTCCTCTCTCAGGAGTACGATGTAACCTGATAATAATAATTTTAGACAGTTTTATATAATCGTGGAAGGTAGCCACTCCACCTTGATCCAACTACAAGTTTAGACATGTTGTTGTTTTTCCTTTATAACTGCTTCTTTTGCAATGTATCCTAGGTGTAAGTCTTAATTTCTTCACAGTGAAAGAATAGCTTATAATTTCTTTTGTTTCTTCTTTGATGCAGTAGTTTTCTCCTCCCAAATTTTAACCTGCTTTGTTCAGTTTTTCTTTCTGCTCTAATTTTTTTCCTCTTTAGTAGATTTATGTAAAGCTAAGTGACTTAAGCTGTTTGTGACATTATTTTTGGATTTTACTGCTTCTTGCTTTGGCTGCTCCTGATCAAATCCAAATTTATTTTCTAGAGGAAGCTAATTTAGCAAAATCTTTTTTTTTCAGTAAATAAGTACTATAAGCTTTCAACCAAACAAGCCATTCAAAAGTGTAGGAAAAAGTAACATTTACTCACAAACAGATTAGTTTTAAAGATATATACATATATATGTATGAATTATATATTGTATCAGTGATATAATATGTAATGGCTTCAAACAAACATTTTATCCAAACATTAAGACTAAGCAAGAGAAATAGCAATAACTCAGATAGTATGCTTTACTACCATGATAATTTTATGGATGTGCATCTTTTTTTAAAATTTTGCTTAAAGTTATCCCACAACCTTTCAAATCATCCTTCTGAATCTTTTCATTTGGCAGGACACAAGAAAACAAGGGTTTTCTCTTGGGTGAGAGTAAGAGTTACTATGTTAAGCACTGAATAAGAGTGTGTTGAGCACTTAATACGTCGTGACATGAACAGTACCCCCCAAAGCCTATCTTCAAAAGGACAAGACAGAGACGAATATGGATCTGTGTACATGTCAAATTGCTAACTGCTCAGGAGTGGGAGTATCCCATATTCCCTGGTCTTTCTTAGTTGTCTCTTTTGGGGCATGGAACTTAACAAGAAACAGAAGTCAAAGGAAGTAGAGCTTGTAGGTCCACTGTAAACATGATCACAACCTGGTATTATAATTAATAGCTGAGGTTTTGAGGCCAACCAGATCCAGGACGGCAAGGTGCTCTGTTCCCACAGACACCTCGAAGCTTGGCAAATGCTGAAATTAGGGACGGTTCGCTTCCCTCCAGAGCCTCGCAGCATCATAATTGCCCAAGGAGCTGAAACGTATAATATCATTTTAAATGAAAAAGGCTGAGAGAAGATCCAAGTACTAGAAAGAATGAAATAAAGGCATAAATACTCTTATATTTTTATACTAATAACATTTTATACTAACAACATTTAGCACAATTTGCCCAATCCTCAAAGTTTACTTCTAGCTTTAAGTAAACAATTCCTATCATAAGACATGGCAGGCATTGTGGTACAGGGTAGAGCAAAGTCCTGGAGGAAGAAAGACCTGTGCGGGACCAGTTCTGCTACAGAGTTTTCAGTCTTGAGCATTTTAATTAAGTCACCTCAGGTCCATTTTGTGATTGATAAGATATCATGTTAATACTTGACTTATTCTCCAGTGCTCTCTGAGCACTGAGTTTCCGGTACATGAAGCACCTAGTTAGTGCCCCGTACACTCTGCTTTCCTTGGCTACTGTTACTGTATTGGCAAAATAGTTGCATTCCTAGAACCTAAATTTTGATACTGTCAATCTTGTAGAACAACAATGAACAGGAACCTCTATTTTCTCTGTGTGGTCTGCACCTTTGGAGAAAAATCTCTTAGTGGGAAATTAAAGCAGTACAACTAACTGTGATTTGTCAGGCTTGTACATCACAGGAAACAACAAAATCAGAAACTAAAATCTTAATGTAACCAGCCCCCAAACCACCCAAAACAGATAAAAGGGCAAAGCCACAAAGAATCAATATACATCCCAAAAAGTATGTATAGAATGTAAATGACTGTTTTTGTGGTAATAATGAGGAAATGGAAGGCAAGGGCAGTATTTAAAATGGTTAAGAATGCTAAACATGGGATCATACCCAACTTTGCTACACAGAATTTTATTTTCAAGGAATAGTGTCCACCATGTTTGATCCTAGGTTTTCTCATCAGCCAAAGGGTGGCAAGGGATCTACTTCACAGGACTGTTACAAGGCTTACTTAGGTCACCACGTGGAAAGCAATTAGCAAAAGCCAGAGTAAGGACTCACTGTCATTATTTAGTAAATGCGAATCTTTTTCTCCACTCCACTGGTTGGCCACACTGCCTCTGTTTTTTTCTTCTTGCTGTCTCGTTAAGATGCCAGGCCTTCCCATAGCAAAGGCCAGAAATGTCTGTGTCTAGAACACTGCAGTGCAGTGGAGTACTCCTTGAGAACAAAGCTTTCCATAATGTTAAAGTTATAAGCCTGTTTTATAGGAGTTTCTGTGTACTTTTACAGGAACCTCAGGCTGGCCTCCTCTTTGGAGAGAGCCACAACATGGCTCCCCATAGGCCAAGTACAAGTCAAAAGCCATGCATCATGTTTTGACATTTCACCATCAAACTTCAGCTATCAGTGAGACACAGTTCATACGACTAATCTTGTTTGACTTGGCAATGAGGTGAAATGTCAATAGGCTTCCTTTTTTGACTAAAATTATTAAACCTACCAAAGGGAATATTACATGTGTGTTAGTCATTTCAGAATAAAGACCAGCATACATCCCTGAAAAGTTTAACTGCACTAATGGGATAATGGATCAGCAGAATACTTTCTAGTTGAAATTCATGCTTTATTCACATTCTTGCTTCGCTTGGAGAATTGTGTCACTGTTGCCAAAGTCTTGGGTTTCCTTTGCCCTGTGCCTGGATTCTCCATTGACATTAATGGGAATTTCACTTTCAAGCACAAGACAATATATGGAACTGAAATGACAATAGCAGAAGGAAAAAATACATTTTAAGCATCGCACTGCAGCCTATTTTCCTTGACTGTTTCTGTTATAGTCATTGACAATTGCCGAGAAAGATCCATTTGGAAACCCGAAAACATACTGTCCCGAGAGGCCAGTCTTCTAAAAACATACTTTTACCCTTACATGTCATCACAAATTACATGAAAGAATAATTATAGATCAATCTACATAATTTAAATTTTGTGGCTAGTTGATTACAAAAGCATACCCCTCCGGCCCTGACGTTAGTCCTCGAGGTATGAGTGCTTGTTTTTTTTTTTCCAATGGCAGTTTTGAGGAAAAGACTGTCTATGTTTTCTTAAGGAAACATAATGCAAAATTTGCCACTTACTGAAATTTAAAGTGTGATGAACCTTTGTAGTTCATGTTCACACCTTAGTAATAACCTGCAGAGCTATGAGCTGTTAGAATGTAGCATTTAAAACAAAAATCCATGTGAAAGCCCATTTATATGAATGACCAAATGTCAAAAATGTATTAAAGCCCTTTATGGGCTGTCTTGTTCATTATTTTTGCTGACTTAGAAACCTTGAAGTGTTTTGTATCCATTTCATTATCTGCGAAAGTATGAACTGTAATGGAATTTACATAAAAATCCTGCTGGAGAGTAGAGACTTTACTGCGGAGTCAGCTTTGCTCCTAATCCAGTCTCCCCCCATATAGTTGGTATGGCGGTTGCCACACTCAAGCAGCAGGCTCTCTTTTGTACAGAAAAGTATAAATTTGAGCTGTAAAATGAGCAGAAGTATTTTTCTATTACTTTGGATGCTTCCTCTTGCTGAGTTTACATGAGAAGTCTAGCAGGAGGTATTATTAAATAGCCTCAGAAATTAGCCCCAAAACAATTATCTTAGTATAGCTATGGAAAAAAAAAAAGACACCAGAGGCTTAATGAAAAGAGCGTTTGAATTTTTTGTGATTGAATATCTGCTGGACACCTCGGTAGTTATTCACCCTCATGGGCAGGATTTCAGTTTTTTTTTTTTTTTTTTTTTTTTTTTTTTT
>PVLD010033045.1:0-14048 GCA_004027595.1 Dinomys branickii
TGGGACTTTCCCACGTCTTGCCCCGGCAGCCTGGTCCGCCCTACCACATCTCCCCCGGCATCTCAGAGAAATACGCCCAGTTTAAACTTCCCAGCCGAGGTCCCGGCATTCACGCTCACCAAGTCTGTCTCGAGCTGGTGGTGTTTATTAAGGAGGTTCGCTCCCTTGCTGCTCACCCGGTCGCCATCTTCCCCGGATCTCTGTTTTGAATTCTTATCCATCTTGTTCCTTTGAAATTCTGTATTGTTTCTAATGTTTTTTATTATTTTTTATTTTCTTTAAAATATAAAAAAACCTGGAATTCTACATTAGGTTTTGTCCATGCGAGTGTTTGAAAAGCAGGAGCTGTTTAAATTATATACTTGTTTCCTATCATTGGTATAACAAATTAATATAAATCTAGTAACCTAAAACAACAGAAATTTATTCTTGTACAGTTCTAAAAGTCAGAATTCTAAAATCAAGTTTTCTATAGGGCTGTTACGGTGTAGATCTAAACTGTCATTCTAAAATCCCATGTGTTCAGAGATGGGGATTTGGGGAGGTGATTGGATCATGGGGGATCTATTCTATGGATGAATGGGTAATCCATTGTTGAGGTCATAGCTGAATATGAGTATAGGAAAAGTGATGGGAAAGTGACCAATACAGGTTTTGTGTACCTTCTAGAGTCGCGAGAAAAATCTGTTGTCATACCATTTTCTGTTGCTAGACACTGCCTATCCCATCCTCCTTGGATTGTGGGGCCTTTCTTACATCAATATCCATGTTGCATCTGTTGAATGATTCCTGCTTCCCACCTACTCCTTACAACGGACCCTTGGGAACACATCAGTCCCTCCAAGATAACTTGGCTCAATCTCTCCATTTTGCTTTAATCATATCCGTAAAGTTCCGTTTACTATGTAAGTTCATGTATTATGATATACTTATCCCTTGGGGGTGTCCTTCTTAAGCTTGCTATATTTTATTTTTTATTGTGATAAAATCTACACAGCTATAAAATTTACCATCTCTAACCACTGTTAAGGGTACAGTTTTTGGCATTAAATTCATTCACATTGCTGTGCAACATTGCCATCAACTTCCAGGATATTTGTGTCTTTCCCAGTTGAAACTCTGCATCCATTAAACAGTAATCCCTCATTCTTTGCCCCTCACCCCTAGGCCCTAGGAATCTGTGAACTTGACTACTCTAGATATCTCCTATAAATGGAATGAAATATTTGACTTTTCTAGACTGACTTATTTCACTTCACACACTGTTCTCAAGATTCATCTGTGTTGTATGCATTAGAATTCCATTCTTTTAAAAGGCTGAATGATATTTCCTTAATATATACCATATTTTTAGAAATACATTCACTTTTGGTGGATAGTTGGGTTTCTTACACCTTTTGGCTACTGTGGATATCTTTGCTTCCATTTCTTCTAGATATATACACCAAAATAGAATTTTTTGAGGAATTTCTCTTATCTCAGGCTTCTGTTTTCTATAATAACGTTCTTCAGGGGAAGGAGGTAGTATCCATTATGGCCCTGGTTTTCATCTCTTTAATTATCAGTAATGTCTAGTATTATGTCTTCTGTGAGTCATTTGTGTATCTTCTTTGAAGAATTACCTATTTAAATCTTTGTGCATTTAAAAATCAGGTTATGAAATCTTTTAGCTGTAAGGGTTCTATATAGATTATGGTCTTGGTTACTTTTCTCTCATTGCTGAGACAAAATACCCAATGCACAAAATGAAGGAAGGAAAGGTTTATTTAGCTTACAGTTCGTGGAGGTTTCAGTCCATACTTGGCTGGTTCTGAGGCAGAATGGCAAATGGCAGAGGGCAATTGTTCATGGCAGCAGAGCACAGCAAAAGCAACCAGCAAAAGGGCGGAATGGCTGCAAGCAGCCTCTTCTCTTCCCTTACATTGTAAACAGCCTACCCCCACCCCGGGGGGCGTGTACCTCTCATATAACCTCCATGCCCTCCACTTCCACAGGCTTAGAATGTATACAAAGTAAGCACCCTGGCTTCCTGCTGAATCACTCAGCCGAACTTCTGGACTCCCCAAGTTGACACAATGTATCAACCATAACATTCCACCCCTTGTCAACTTGGCAACCAGACACATTTCTTTAAACCAGTTTCCAGATACAAAGACATGCTTATATTAAAACCATAACACTTTCCCCCCACACAAATGAAAATTAAACACCTCCAACATTTACAGGCACAAAATAAACATTACCATTCCAAAAAGTACAAACGGGAATGCAGAGCATTGGGACCAAAGCAAGTCCAAAATCCAGCAGGGCTAACACTGTGTCTTGTAATTCCACATCCAACATCTGAAGCAACATGTTTTACATTGTGAGCTCCAAAGGGCTTGCATGAGTCCACCCCTATGGCACTTCTGTTGATTACGGCCTCCATGGCTTCTCTCTTAGGCCTGCTTTGCTCCCTCTTTGCAGCTTTCCTTAGATGATCCACGGTCCTATCTTTTCTAAACTTTGGAGGTCTCCAAGGCACCTTTTGCTTCACACTCACAGCCTCACATACTGCTCTCTCTGGGGCACACTGCCTGGCCTCCCAGGCCTTCTGAAATCTGGGTGGAAGCCTCTTTAACCTCAGAGCTCTTACATTCTCCTTGCACCTAAAGCCAGGGCCACGTGGATGATGCCAAGGCCTGCTGCCACCTGGAGCAGTAGCCAAACTTTCCTCTCTTTTGGCCTTAGGGGTCAAGTTGCTGGATTGCTGGGCACACTGAGTCCAATGCTGAGGAGCAAATTCTCTATGCTACTGCCATTCTAGAACCTGGTGCGTCCGCTGCCACCATTCTGGAACATTGTACTCTTTGGCTACCTTCTCAAGGCAAGGTCTTTCACCTCTGCAGTTTTGAGGCTGCAAAGAGTGCAGACCTGCTGCTTGTGAGACCCTCAAGCCATCTTTTCCATTCTCTTGTTCCTTCATAGCAATATATATCTCCTCAGCCTTATCTTGGCAATCCACAGCTTTACTGGAGCTTACTTTCTGGCCAAATTCACAAGATTTTAAATCATACTGCTGGGCTCTTTGCTCTTGATTGTCAATATAAATCTGGCTAAAAGCCCCCAACAATAGCTATGCCACTGCCCCAACATTTGACTGCCTTGAAATTTCTTTTGCCAGATTAATCAGTTCACTGCTGCCCTTAGTCTTAGGCAAAATCTTTGGATACGAACAAAATGCAGACAAACTTTCTGTCAATCCATAACATACATCATCTGGAGTCCAACAACCAATGCAGTCCTTTTTTCCAACAGAAAGCTCCTGAACCTGGTCCTTAAAGGTAGGATTTCTATCAGCCTTCTGGTCTTCTGAGCTCTAACCAGACATCTGCAAACTTTTCCAAACTCTTCCCACAAGCAGTTTCCAAAGGCTCTTGAACCACATGGTCAGGTATAGGCACAGCAACGACCCCACTCCTGGTACCAAATTCTGTCTTGGTTACTATTCTCTCGTTGCTGAGACAAAATACCCAATGCACAAAATGAAGGAAGGTTTAGCTTACAGTTCGTGGAGGTTTCAGTCCATACGTGGCTGGTTCTGAGGCAGAATGGCAAATGGCAGAGGGCAATTGTTCATGGCAGCAGAGTACAGCAAAAACAACCAGCAAAAGGGCGGAATGGCTGCAAGCATCCTCTTCGCTTCCCTTACATTGTAAATAGCCTACCCCCACCCAGGGGTCGTGTACCTCTCACATAACCTCCATGCCCTCCACTTCCATAGGCTCAAGATGTATACAAAGTAAGCACCGTGGCTTCCTGCTGAATCACTCAGCCAAACCTCTGGACTCCCCAAGTTGACACAATGTATCAACCATAACAATTATGAATATAAGTCCCTTATATATTTGGTATCAAATATTATCTCCCATTTGGTCTCTAGTTTCATTCTGTTGATCCCGGTTTTCATACACAAATGTTTTAAATTTTGATGAAGTAAAATTTATTTACCTTCTGTTTTGGTCCCAGTGCTTTTGTTATCATATCCAAGAAATAATCATAAATTCAACATAATGAAACTTTCCTTTTCTCAGATTTTTGTGGTTTTCACTCTTACAGTTAGGTCTTACATCTGGTGAGTTAATTTTTTACACATAGTGTAATATTCCAGTTTATTCTTTTGTATGTAGTACCCAGTTTGCCTGGAAAGATTTGTTCAAAAGACTGTCCTTTCCTCATTCAACGATTTTGGCATCCTGGACAAAAATAATTTGATTGTATATACCAGGGCTAATATCTGGACTTTTTGCTCCACTGGTCCATATGTCTGTCTTTTTGCTAGTACCACACTGTTTGAATTACTGTAGCTTTGTGATAAGTCCCAACATCAGAAATTGTGAAATATTTATTGCCATGCTGAGAGTTATTTCTGTGGCTATAAGTTAGATGGACTCCTGTATTGGCAGAAGATGAGTGAATGACCTTAAAGGCACACTAAACTATGTAGTCCCTGACAGAAAAATACTTAACTAGATGTCTTGGCTTCTGCTAGAACCATGCAGATAAAAAAAAACTATCATTAATAGAAAGATGAAGTATGACTTTTAGATCCTATTGAAATTATTTGTTAGATGAAGCCAGAGGCCTCTGGTCAAGAGCAATCCCAGGGAAGGAAAGTAAAATATATTCGCCCAGTTTGACGTATTTTTTATTTCTATTCCACATCTGTTCTTCCATTCTAGATAAAATTTACATTGCCTGAATAAATTATGATTAGTTTAGTGTCTGTACATTAGAAAGCAGAACAAATAAGTTTATGTCTCATATAACAAGGTACAGAGGTGGTCAACACAGGGGTGATGTGTAGCCAAATAAGTTTTCAGGCACCCTGTTTACTTCCAGATCTGTATTTTCCATTTCTAGTAGCCCTCATTTCTCCATCCCGACATGGAAGTTCAATATCCACTTATAATATCATGTTACATGTCCTACCCTAACACATCATTTATGCCTCATCACAAGAGTAGGAAGAAAATCTCAAACTTCTGCTTTAACATGAGGCTTCTTGGGAAATTATACAATTTCACTTACCACTCATTGGCCAGAACTTAGTGATCACATGGTCACGCCTCTGCAAGGGAGGCTGGGAAAAGCACTTTTCTGACTGAGTTAACACTGACAATTTTATTAGGACACAAGGAAAAATGTTCATTGTAACTCAGTGTGAAGTCTGCTACACTTCTGAATGCTTTCAACACAACTGTTCATGTGAATTCTTTTGATCCTTCTCTGTCTCATACTGCTATTGATGCATATAAAAATAATAGAGTAACAAAAGTTTGATATTCATCACTTCAATAAAGCAGAATATAACTCCTTAGGAGACTTCCTGGAATGAATGAGCATAAATGGCACTGCTGAGTCTGCTTGTTTCATCAATCCTCTTTGCAGTACTCATCACTAACTTTACATAGGAAGGCAATGATTTTTATTTTGGACTGATATTTTGCTTTTGTGGACATGTTGCTTTGGTAATTTCCTGCATGACCCACTCAGAGTTGGGCATCTTGGCAAAGATCAGGTGGAAATAAGTGCAATTTATCTGCCCAGCCCTTCTAGTTATCAGAATCCTGACTGCATGCTTCCTTGGAGTCCACTGGACTCAGGGATTTAACTGTAGAAAACATTTGGAGAGAATCTTTAATTTGGAGTTAAATTATTCAACAAGAGGATTAAGAACATTGACTTGAAGATACAAATAGTATTTAATGGAGACTGGAAAAGGTACCAGGGATGGTGGTAGGTATAGTGGGGTGCGAGGGTAAAAGAAAGGTACCTGGAATTGATCAGTGCACACTATATCTATGTATGGAAATATTACACCAAATCTCATTTATATGTAAAGCTAATATGTGTTAATGGAAAGGATTAAAAAGTGTGAATGAATACAAATTTTGCTACAGAGTTAAATTAACAAAGAACTACATGCATACATATGGGCAAGCCGTTGCAAAGAATTTACTGAAATTCTCGGTAAACACGGCTCAGGAAACTTCATCTTAGTTCGGATCTTCTTCTTTGTTAGTCACCTATTGCTCTTCTCTGTGTCCTATTTGTTCATGTGCTTTGCGTTTGCTTTGGAACATTGCTTGTTTGATTAGCACATTCCAGTGTTAAATTATTGATTGTGGCGGCTTCTCAGTACTGTTTTAGCAATGGCTCAGATCTACCTTTTGCTCCAAAGTGATTATCAGTTATAATTTTAGCTCTCTAGGTGTACAGGCCATAGAATGGTGTAATTTAATAAGGCCTCTTCTCTTGCAAAGTAAGATATGCTGCATTAGCTTCCAGAGAGCATGGCCTATTCTCTGAAGGCTCTGTGTCCCCCTTTGTCCTTCGTGTTGCCTACCAGTGATGGGTAGTGATCATGCGCATTGAATGGCTTCTACCATGAGGAGTCCGTAATCTGTCCCATAATGACGCTGAACTATTCTGAGAGAGCTGGCAGCATATTTTCTTCAAGTTTGAGGGCCAAATATTTCAGTTTTTCTGACATGGTCCAGGTAGATGGACTTGGACAAAATCCTATCAAAGAATGTCAGTTAGGTTAGACATTGGCTGAAAATGTCTCAACAAACATGTTATTTACTCACTTCCCTTCTCCCAAATACTCCATTCTCTGTAATTGTCAAATAAATTGATTGCTCTTTAATTTATCTGATGTGTCCTGAGAGTATCAGGACAAATAGTGATTAAAGAACAGAAATCCTAGATTTAGGACTCAAATATTGAATTTTGTTTGTGAAATGTGGATGGTAATATACCTACTCCTCAATCTCCCAGATTTAGAGGGAGAGTCAATTTAAATAATGTATGTAAAAGTGCTTACTATAGGATTACCAGTGTTAAAGTTCCAACCTTTATGCTAATGTTTTCCTTGTGCCTCTGATTGGAAGCATGCAAAGTTTTGAACTATTTTCTATGGTTTTGAGTTTGTGATTCATCCTGAAAGAGCTTTGCTTTATGTTAGCTACAAAGAAAGTTAAGTAACATACAAAATTTAAAGTTTCATCCTACTGATAAGTCAAATCTTTCTTCAGGCGTAGTGAGGTCCAGGAGCTGCATTACTGTCATCAAGTTTTTTCTCACTCTCTTGGGCTCTTGATCTGATTTTGTCTGTTTTTGGGCCATGTAGTTTCTTTTGGACTTAAGTTTACTTCATTTAACCATGGAGGGTGGTTACAGACATCATCATGTGATTCAATATAAGAGAGCTTCTTTAGTGTCCATTTATTAATTCCAGGGAAATACTCTTTAGCTGGGCTTGACTGGGCCACTATTGAGAACATCACAAGGGAGATGAGTTTCCTTGTCTTAGTGGCTGTTTTCTGTGCTGATTCTTGTGGTCCAGGGAAAAATAGGAACAGGACCCTTTGACTGACCATCTATTCAGAGGTACAGGGTGAGAGAAAGATAATTCTTGAGAGTGGGCATGTTGGACAGAGATAAACTCAATGTGTTTGTGAGGAAAATTTAAAAAGCCAGGAAATACAAATTTGGAGAGGATGTAGAATGATTAATCTACTCTTTCAAGTATGATGTGGGATCATTGTTTTGGAAAGTAAATCTGCCATTATTATCAAGCTTGAATATCCATATGTATAATGACCCAGCAATTCTCCAGTCTAGGAACTTTGTTCATGGAGCACCAGGAAATGTGCAAGACTGATCATAACCAAGTAATCCAAAGTCGCAAAATACTGAAAGCAATTTAAATGTCCATCAGCAGAAAGATGCTAAACACACTTAGAAGTAATCATACAATGGAATACTATTAACCAAACAGTAGTAACATGAATTAAAGTTGATTAAGCTTAGAAACAGTGGTTAGTGAGAAATTCATTCAGAAATTAACTATAATATGCTGTTATTTTTGCAAATCTCAAATCAAGAAAAGTATAATTAGGTATTATTTTGCTAAGTAACAAAAGCAATAGAATGATGCAGTGCTTATGAACTGTCTGGACAGGCTGGATAATGGTGGTAGTTCTGGTGTTTCCTTTCTTTTTTTTCTTACTCTGAGGTGAATTTGCACACATTAGTTTCATTATGCATTTTAACACACATATGTATGGATATACTGCATACATTTTATACTCTGGTAATATGAGTAACTACTTTGAAGATAATAATATGCTATATACAACCAGTGTTAATTTCCTATCATCTTGTTTTGAAATTCTGTGTAGTGTTTTCAAATTCTTTGTAGTTTTTTAAAAATTGTCGTTAAAATAAAAAAGTTAGAAAAAATAAAATATTAAAAAATAGAAGCTTGTAAAAAAGGTATATATTTACTACAAATTTTCCTAAATTGGATAAATTAGAAGTGGTAATCTCCATAGACATTAATCTGCATATAACTAAAGAAACTTAAGAGTAAATGTATAATTTGTAGGTAATTGTTGCTGTGTGTTTGAATGTACTAAAAGTTTAGCTTAGCCGAGAAACTAATGGGACATTTGATAAGTTACCAAACTTTGAAAGACACAAAGAAATCATCAAAGAAAAATATAGACCTACCCTTTTCTTCCTGACCAAATGGAAATTTGGATTAAGTTGGAAAAAACCCAAGGGTTGAATTGAGGAATTTCTTTTGCGTATTTAGAAAAGACATTAGACCCTGAACAGTTTCCACAGAAGAGGTTCAGATGATTGATTTTTTGCGTAAATGGATGTTTAGTTGGAGAATGAAAGTCAGCATAGTTTTTAACTTACATGTAATTTCTAACTCCTATGAGAGTAGTTTGACTTTTGACCTTTCCAAAAGAATTTTAAAACTCGGTTTTTGCATAGCCTGGCATTTTCCTTAAAGGAATTACAGTTAGAAGGAAGAATTATTGAAAATAAAGAAAAATAACAGAGAGATGGAATGAAGAGGGGCATTAAAGGAGATGGAGGGAAATACAGACTGGCACGTAGGAAAGAGCTGTGTCTTGGTAATGAACACATTGAAATTTAGATATTGGCTTTGCCATTTACTAGCTGTATGACTTGGCCAATTTTCTCCATCCCTCTGATTATATTCATTAAGCACATCTGTGTGTAGGGCAATAGCTTTCACCTCCCTGCATTGCTGGGATCACAGCAGGGAAAAGTTGCTCCAGGAAGAACCAAGGATGAGACACAGAGAAGATCAGCCACATTCTTAGTGATAGGCATGTATACAGTACCACAAAAGAGGGCAGGTATCAGGAGTACGCTGATGTGTGAATGACTAGTGTGAATGAGCAATTTGAAAGTGGAACTTTTGTAAGGAGTGGGATTCACTCTCTAAATGAGGTAAGGGAGAAGATAGCCAGTGTAAATAAAAACATTATTTTTTTGCCTGGCTCCTGCCTTGGAGTTGAGCTCTGTCTCTGTCTGTTGGATACAGGTGGTGTGTCTGGCATGCACATGGGATGTTCTTGTATGTCTTTGTGCTACGCAGTCTATGATGCTTGGTGGTTCTTTCCCAAAAGCAAACGATACCACTAATAGTTAAAAAGGAAGAGGAGATGGTTTGAGTTCTGTTGTTAAAAGTTGTTGAATGTGCAAAAGTTCTAGCTTCAGGCAATCGGCCATCTTCTCTGTTTTTTGGAAGTCATGATAACAAAAGAAAGAACACAAGATGTGGAACCAAGCACACGTGCAAAGGTGTGATGTTTTGGGTCCTTGAGTGTTTCCCCAAGACTGTGATTGAAGGCTTAGTCTGAGAGCGGGGCAATTGAGAGGTGGTGGAACCCCAGGAAGGTGAATCCTCATGGGAGGCCTTTGGGTCATTGGGAAGTGCTCTTTGAATGGAGTTCTCTTCAATCCCTTGCATTCCCACCAGAGGGTTTTTCAAAACAGAGCAAGTCAGGCTGCTCCTATCCTTTCTGCTCCTACTCGCAGCTGTCACCATTTGCTTGCTTCCATGTGGTTTCTTGACACACTTTCCATGCCTCAAGCTGATGCAAGCCAGGGTCTAAAGCAATGTCTTTACTACAGAACTTGCTTTGCGCTGTTTGTATTTTGACCTAAAGAAACCTATTTTCTTCATAAGTAGCATGGGTTACATATTTCATTATAGTGATGAAAATCCAACACATACATGGGCTTAAGTCTCAGTTCTTCCATTTCCTGTTGGGTCACCTCAGACAAGCTACTTTACCTCTCTAAAAGATGGGTAAACACTATGGTTTCTTTATCTTTGTGAGTAGGTCAATAGCTTTGTGTGTAGGCCCTTTAATCTTTGCTTTTGAAGTTTGGCCTGTGATATTTACCTATAGACTTGGTGATTGCATTTGGCCTTCTTCATTTGAAGTGGGCTCCATTTATGAAGCACTGCATCCTCCATTGCCTGCTTGTTGCCCAACTCTATTGCCTTTAACCCCGGCAGAAGAACCTAAACTTCATGGGAATCATAGTAAGTTTCTGTATTACCTAGTGCATGTCACGATGGTAGCTTCCTTCTGAGATTAGTTTTCTTTTTCCAGTGATGAGAATCAAACTTAGAATTCCTAAGAAGTTCTAATATTAGGACATTTGCTCAGTAATTCTCTGCCACAACAGTGGTTCTTGCACCCCAGTCCTTCGCCTTCCACCTGTTCTTTTCCAGGGATTTGCACCTAGTTTCCATTGTATTCCTCTGTAGAGAAGTGTCAGCACTTGTACAATTTTTTTTTTTTCATGGAGCTTTAGCTCCTATTCCCTGCCATCTGGGCACCCCTAGACTGCAAAGTGGAGAGTGAGTCTTATGACTTCTTTTTCTCTCTCTCTTCTTTAAACTTAGATTGGGGCATCACGTTCTCCTTTGGCAGTTCTGTGACAACCTGGTTTCTTTTGACTCAACCAAGGATAGACCCCTTCTTCACCAGAAAGCAGCCAAGCCCAAGAGCCTTGGCAGTCAAAAGTAACTTTCCTTCCAAAGACACCAAATCATTTCCTTTGCAGTCCCCTCACTGCTTCCACCAATCCCCTCATGGCACCAAATCTGTGCGGTCTTCCCAGAAAAGACAGGAAAGTGTTTGGGGCTATCCTTGAAGTTCCTGCCTACATAGCTGTTGGCCTCTTCCAGTGAGCTGACTCTGAAGGCACAGTCAAGAGCTGGAGCTAAGTCTTGAGAGGCATAAAATTAACCTAACTGAAAAAAAAATGACATTTATTTGGGGCTTATGAGGATCACAGTCCAGTAGACACCAAATTCAAGCAATCTTGAAAATATGCTCTGAAGTTTTACAGGATGGTGACTATTTTTGTAGCTTCTACTGCCAGGAAGTTTGTTAATTACATCTCTCATATTTGTCAGGAATTGTGACTGTTACAGCAAAGGCCAAAGTGTTTTATAAGAAAGTGATTGGGCATAGTCCCAGGAAGCCATAGGCACGGTTTCACACACTTACCAACATGTTGGTGAATTTCATTCTAGAAGTTGTAGTTTGGTCAGTCCAGTCCAAAAGTTCAGCATGTACCCAGGAGGTTTGCACAGAAATTAAGTTGCAGATATGCCTAGAACTTGGTTTAACAAGGACTCTGGATTCCATTTTAGGTGCCCTGAACCAATGCTGTCCACATGATTTTCTTCCCTGACATATGGCATCTGGACTAGGAGGGGAAAAGGGCCAGGACCAGATGCCAGGGAATATTATGAATTTCATGGTCCTGTTTGAAGATTAACTTATTTGGCCAGGCTGTGTTCACTTATTTAATGTTTGGTGAAGGGAAGAACCAGTGCTTGTTGAGTACTGATGATACCAGGGATTTTATTTTGTCTCCTTTAGTTCTCACAAATACCCCTAATATGAATTGCTGTATTCCCTATCCTAAAGTTCTGTGTTTACCTTCAGGGATGTCTGGCTGCCAGGCCCTGGGTCTTCCTAGTAACATGTACCCCCTTCTATTTAACCAAGTACTCACATGACTTATCCAATAGGGTTATCCACGTGCAAGATCTAAGTATGGGTATTTCCTTAACCAAAACCTCATGGAAGGCATTTTACATGAGAGGCATTTTACAGATGAAGAGGTTGAGGCTCTTTGGCCATGGAGGAAAAAATGAACAGGAAACTGAATCCAAAGACTTCAAGTTCAGGCACTAGAGTGTTACATGGAGGGAAAGGGGAATATATTTTCTCTTATTACCTTTTAAGGAGAAGATAGCCTGAGATTCTATCTGGATGAACAAACTGAAGAACAAATTCCCCTTATATCTAACACTAACTGTTCTGTGGTCTGTGCCCTCTCCCTGTCTTTGCCCTCCCCAGAGTTTCAGCTCGAAGAAGATGGAGAGGTTGGGCACAGTGAGTCACAGCTGAAACTTAGCCAAGTCAGACTCTGAGGTGCCAGATCGAAATACCTATGAATATGTGTTTTCCTAGAAGCTTCTCATAGAATTTAAATTATCTTATTCTGAAGCCAAGACCCAGAATCCATGCCTGAGAGTTCCAAGTGCCTCATCATTGCCAGTGTGGAAGACTGAGGCTATCAATGATTCAACTACTATTCTCTCCTGTGAATCACCTAAGAATTCCAAGGGATTTGTCTATTGATGTTTCTGCACTTGGCAACAGGCTCCCTGCTCTGTGTGATGTGATTTTTATTGCAATCCTTATCACAGGCAATGTACCATTTTGTTTAAAAGGCTCATCAATATTCTAAGCTTCAAAAAAATATACTCCAAAGGAATGTACAACCCAGAAGCCCTTATGGCTGAAAGGTGTACATCACCTTTAACTGCTAATATTTGCTTAATTCTACCTTCTCAGCGTGTGTGCCGACAACTCAAAGCTCTGAGACCAGACGTGTGTTTTTCACATGAAAGTGCAGTTAATGGTACAAAATATTTACATTTATGTCCCAAATCCAAACAGCCACAGAACTTTACTTTTCCTTTTGTAGTTTCAATGTTTAATTAGTGATGAAGCACCAGAAATGTGCAGGGAAAAAGCACCCCATTATTTTTTAAGCTATAGTGTATTTGCAACCCATTTCCACCTGCTCCCTTTGTCTCCACCTGTCTCTGCCTCATGCAGATTCGTCTCAGCAGCCCCTCAGGAATACAGCTGTGTCATCACATACCGTGGCATCCTGATATTTCACATGAAGCTTTAAACCAATTAGGAATGACTACTGGTGGTGCTGACTCACAGGAAGAGAAGAGGATAATGTGTCCTTCAGGTAATGAACTTCTTTGGGGATTTGACACATATTTCATTTTTTAGTACTGGTGGTTTTCCCTTGTCACATTCCTCTGGAAGTGGCTTTGTTTCGTTTCATTGTGCTGGGAGGATTATACAGGCATTAATATCTGGGCAGAAACTAAGTGTCCAGCATTGAAAGCCTCAGGGACACCCAGAGAGCTCAGGCAGACCCAGCTCAGTGAGTGTGTCTTTGGCAGTGAAGGGTGGGTGCTTGGTGTGCTTTGCTTTGTCTCTATTCTGGTGATTTTCAGTGTAGATATATCAGAATTATCCCTTGGGCTTGTTAGGACACATGACTGGGCCCCCAACTCCAGAGTTCCAGATTCACCAGGCCTGGGGCGGTGCCTGTCAAATGCATCTGATGCTCAAGTTCTGGGAGCACACCATGAGAACCACTGCTTTGCAGCTAGGATGCCATGCTTTAATCCTGTGTGTGAGGAGCCCTTCAATGAAAGTATAAGCCAATGTTGGATGTGCCTTTGCATGATTATGTCAGAGGTTAGAACTCCTCAGCTTTCAGGAGCTGATGGGTATGATAAGTCACCGTAATGAATGAAACAGGCCAGAAGGCAGAGACCATTTCAGGAATAGGGAAATCCGTGTGACTAGAGCTCACACCCTGTTTACACGCAGCTTCATCTGAGCTCCACCAGATTGTGACACACAGGAGGAAGATCATTTAGCCACTCTATGTGTGAGAGTTGTAGTTGGCCCTTAGCTTGTCACTTTGCAATCTCTGCTCTAAATAAATCTACCCACATTTTTTTCAGAGCATGGATAAGTTTATTCTATATGTATAGACTTACATTAAGGTTTTCTCTAACTGCAATTTGACCATTCTTGCCCAGTGGA